>CM077519.1:34553486-34794846 GCA_039654895.1 Mongoloraphidia duomilia
TAATTTAGCAAGTCGATGAATAGCAACATTTTCTGTTGCTGAGAAGTGATCCACTAATAGGTAAAAATAATATAGTAGAGTGATCGCGGTAATAAAAACTGAAAAGGCCGGATTTCAACACACATTTTAAAAAGCAATGTGTCAATTTTTAGTTTTTTATAGTTCTGGCCCTATAATATTTTGTCGCGGTCCCAGCAATGAAATCACATTTATACAAAACTTAATTTTCTGACCTTGAAGACCCTCGAAGCCCCAACATCTAACTATTTAGGAACCATTCTTGGTTGTTTATTCATATTTAATAAAAATTGGTGAATGAATTTCGTTCAATTCGCGACTTACTATGGATGTACGACATCCAGATAGATAGTTTATACGGTTATAGCTAGTTTTTGTAAATCGAAGAGAGTATAATAATAGGGAAAGAAAAAAATTACAGGCTGAATTCAGCAAGAAAAAGTGAAAATCGAAGGCATAATGTGGCGCAGAACAAGGAGAGAAAGCTAACACGAAGAGTTGAAATTTGTTGCATGAACGAAAGTAAGTAAAGAATCGATGCTCCCGATAGAGATAAAAACATTACCTACTTATAAGTTATAGTGTTTTATAAAAAGATTTTTCATCAACGGTTTACAATTTTAAAAGAATGGTAGGTAGAAAAAAACCAGCAAAAAATTTATTACCTCTGACACACTAAAATGTTTTAGATGTCAATCCACTGAAAGTGACAAACGCGAATTAATGGACGAAGTACCAAGGACAGAATACACTAATGTTATTATTAACAAATTATAAAATTAAATGATAAAATCAATCATACACCTTGCAGACTTATTGGTGACAAGCAAAACGAACAGGTTTTATAACCGTACACTGATCAATAATAATAAAACAAATGCAATACTAATAATAATTTAATCGTCGGTAGTATCGTCTCGATTTATTCAATAATTCAAATAAATAAAATAAAACGGTGAGGAACAAAAAATCTTAACCCTGCTTTTTTCGTAGTCGGGTAAAAAATAAACAATTAAAAATAAAACAATTTTCAATATACCTAGATAAAAAATTATATTTATTTATTTTATTAAGAATTCGCATTTCTTTCATGAAAATCAAAATTTAGGTATTAGTGCAGGGGCGTAAGTAAATATTTCCTAGTCAGTGGGATTTTGAATGAGGGAATAGTGTGACTACGTAGGATGGATAGCTCATGAGTCACACAATCAGATACTATCAGGTGTATTGCCCAATTTTTTGGCGGACACCCTATATGACAAACATTTTTTTGGTCTTTGTAACACGTTTACGGTTGGTTCTAGTTTTTGTTGTAGATAAAATAAACAACAAAAAAGGTTTTGACAATTTTTTTGATATCTGCTACCGTTTCGGAGATACATATAATGATATAGGTAATCATGTATAATATACAGGATGTTTTTAAAACAGGGGGTCGATTTTCTACAGCGTGTAGTATTCGTCAAAATAATTCAAAAAGTTCATATAAACATACGGCCTAAAATGCACCCTTAGGGAGGCATAGGTCCTTAAAGATGTTTTCTATTATTTAAAAGGTTAAAGATAAATAGTCAAATTTCTGGGAATTTGCTTAATTTTTCATGCTTAATAAGATGCGCTGGTTCATTTTTGGTTATCAAAATATTGTATGTATCTCCGAAACGATAGCAGATATAAAAAAAATGTTAAAGCCTTTTTTGTTCCTTATTTTATTTACAACAAAAAATGTCTTCACGAAAATTTGCCTAGAACCAACCGCAAACGAGTTACAGGGACAAACAAAAGTTTTTTGTCATATAGGGTGTCCGCCAAAAAATTGGTCAAAGCACCTAGTAGTATCTTATTGTGTGACTAATGAGCTATTCATCCCACGTAGTCACACTAATCTTTCATTAAAAATCCCACAGAATTACAATATATAAGCCCCTGCACTATATGTGATGAAATCGAAAATCATCATTAAAAGAGCTATATTAACGTAATCATTCATTGTGCAAAATTGAGAATTGCAAAATAAATGAAAATATTATTTTTATAAAATCCATTCGATCAATAAATATATGAAGCACGCTTTTATTAATTTGTCACGTACTTTTGAACAGAAATGTAAACAAAATTCTGCATAATTATTATACATTGTAAACAAAACTATAAGATGCAATAAATAATATATGAATATTCAAACAACCAATAAAATAAGACATAAGCAACGCTTTACGGTAGTTCGTGACTATGTTTAATTTTATTATAATATAAAAATTCAGCTCAAGGTTCTGAAGATAACTTTATTATGAAGAAAGAAATTTGTATTCAAATTAAAGTTTATTGATTATTGTAATTTATAAGTTATTAAATAATTCTCAACATTTCATTCATAAATGAAAAAAAAAGGTCAACTAAAGACAAGGGTATCAATTAAACATTTATCTGTAATCTGTAAGCTATTTTATTCCAAAAAATATTTTACTACCGCATTCGATTTAAGTGATGAAAATTAATGCAGCAATAGTGTTTAAAACAAAAGGTTAATGTTCTCGTCAATTCCCTGAGGACTTCAAGTAGAAAAGTACTATAACACCAGTTAAACAAATCATTAATAATTTGTTCCTTGCGAATAACCTATACTCGTAACAGTTAATTTCATTTGACTCATTTTGTAAATAAATGGGGTCTCCTCAAGAACGGTTACTTACTAAGAAAGATTTAAAAGGAAGTTTCCCTCAAGGAATGTTTCTCAGGAGCGAATTTATAATGAAATATTCCGTTAAATAAATTCCCTAAAATATAGAGGACAGTTAAGGCTCTAGATCATGTATGATTCTAATATGAAAGTAACGGACATATTTTTTTAATACTTTGATTCATAGCCTATAGTCACCCCAATATTCTATTTGGAAAAACATGTATGGACTACATTTTTTGCTAAAATTGTTTCTCAAACGATACCTAGGATATCAAAACGTGAATATCTATTAAAATAGGCACCGAAATGAATAGCTTGTATGTCTAGATACGTAATGGGGTATATTACGGCGAGTGATGAGAGTATGTAAAAACGAGTGATTGCGAATTTTTACAGTCACACGAGCCGTAGTACCATTACGTACGAGACATACATGGTATTTTTTCCATACCCACTACAAAATACCTACTTTTCACGTCATTTTAAAAAAATTCTGACAGTTCATTTGCGTCGCCATCTTTCCTCCCACAGTGTGCCGCGAAGTTCGTGCAAGTAAGTAATGACAGGCGCATGCAAGCGTACGTATACGCAGGCAGAGCGAATAAACAGAAGTTGCTATGGCAATTGCAACCGTTATTTTCTGCGCTAGTGCGGAAAATAAAACATTTTCCGCACACCTGCCTGTTAAATGAGATCGAAAGTAGCTATTTTGTAGTGGGTATGCGGCAAAAACAAATTTTCACACTGAATCCAATACTTCCCTTTCTTGGAAGAAAAAATTCGGCCGGCTTAATGACATTCTGCATTATATCGCAAATTGCGTTATCCGATTTTGAGACAACCCACACAACAGCAGCTATTAAATAACTTAATCTGTACATTGTTCTCAATGTAATCTTAGCAATAATCTAGGCACTATTACATTATTATATAGCCTTCACAGATGCCGGCTTTAGAGATCAAGGAACGGTGCAGATAATAATTACCCTACCTCCACTTCCACACACGGCTTCTCGCTTTAATGGGATTTCTGATTAAAACCTTTTTATTGACCGTACACACATCTACGCGGTCGTTAGCTTTCATGTTTCATACTATAAGCTCAGGTGGATAAAATAACCATTGCAAATAATATAATGTAACGTAATTAATAGGCTCATAATAATAAAACTAGTGTTGAAGTTACGAGAAAAAACTGAAACAAAAATGTTGGTAGAAAGGCTCGTACATACAATATGTTGCGACTTTGTACAAAGCAATAAAACAAAAATTTGTAGAACACCGTTTTTCAACCTTTGGATCGCGAAGGAACTAGTAAAATACCGAAATAAAAATATAATTATCTTATTTGAAAAAAAAAAAACACAATTAACAAAATAGGTTAAATTAAAAAAAAACTTTTAAATTACAAATAATTAGTCCATTCCAACAGTTGATCCGAGTACATATTACAGTTGCATGTTGACGATATACTAACTTTTTTATTTTATATCATAAAATTTATATAATTGAGTCGCAGTACCACTTCAAAAAATATGTTGGGGCGCAGGTCGAAAAGGTTGAGAAACGCTGTTGTAGAACACAGTATATAAGTGAAATTAAGTCATCGTATTTTATAGAATAGAATAGAAAAGAAACAATAGCAAAAATCTTGACAATGCAGAACACTAAAATCAATTAACTCAATCGCTTATTGAGTTTAGTGCGCGATAAACTCGCTGTTTTTACTTCACCTCGAGTATGCAAAACATTTTTTAACTTAAATGAAAACAATAAAACAAAGCTTGATTTTAAAAACTCTGTTATTTTATGAAGATTAAAATAAGTTTAATAGGCGGGGTGAAATCACGCTGTTTTTTATAATATATATTACAACACAACAATGAATACACCAAGACACCTATTGACATAGTATTTTGTGTAGCAGGATATCGATTGTTATTCACGGAATTTGTGCCGGATAAAGATTTCCTATACAATGATCTGTAACAGGTATATGCACACACATAATACACTGATTAACAGAACACACCCGTGCGGGTGATGTTAAAATTTTACAAAAATTGTAAAAAACTGATACCAAACACCCTTTATAATTTTTTTCCGACTAAAAAAAAATAAAGGTTATCAATTCGACATGTATATACAGGGTATTAAAAAAACTGTTGTCGAATATTTTACTCCTCATAATTAAAACAAATAAAAAAATCTTATAAGTTATAGTCAACATGGATCCGCAACTTAACTGTTTCAGAGCTATGGCCCATTTTCTATTTAACTGCTGAAGTGTAATGTTTTACCGTCATTTTTACCCCTCCTTGTTAGGTTGCAACTGTGGCTGATGCATGATGGGTTGACCGATTAGAATAATTTCGACGCCGCTGGGTTCAGGATTTCTACGGAATGGTCTCATATAAGTTTTATTTAAATCGGGTTCAGTAATTTCTTTTTCTCAATCAAATTAATTTTTATGTTGGTATATAACCTCATATCTCCTGCATTTGTGAACCGATTTTGATGATTTTTTCTTTATTTAAAAGGGCATATCTTCAGGGTGGTCTACATAAATTTTACCTAAATCGGTTCAGTTAATGTGTTTAGCAAAAACAGGTAGGGGACAGTGGAGATACTTTTTTTGACCTTTGACGTGGTTTTGAGAAAAACAAAATAAATCTACTTAGTATTATGTGCCTTATAGTAAACGAGGTTATTTATTAAATTATGTGGCATTGCAAATTTTTTTTGTAAAAAATGTAGTTTTCCTCGATTGCCACCAAAAATACATCTTATCGTAGAATCACCCTAATATTGGGTGCATTTGGGTGATTTGATGTCGTCATATGTGTATGCTATCTGTCGTTTTGTTTCATTATTGAGTTACTATTATCTTGTTTTTAATTTCAATAATTATTTCAAAAAATATTTTTAGTATCAATCTTTCTTATTTCTTAACCTACTGCATAGGTATGTTTTGTAACCTGACTGTAACAAATGAAGTATGCAAATAAAACGAGGTTTACGGATACACACCAGCTTGAAGAAAAACAATAGAGGTGATTAGGAAACAGTTTATTTATTTGTTGTTAATTTGTAAACATATACGAAAACGACTATTAAATTGCCAACATCTATATTGGGGAATGTTTGTTGAAAATAATCTACGCATTTGCAATCAGCCATAAAAATTGTAATTAGATAAGCAATTTAAACGATATTGTCTAAAAGATAATTTTGTGTAATAAATTTTACTGCAGATACGTGCATTTAGAGTGTCGATTTATTGAGTAACGCTTTATTATCATTATTATTATTTATTACATTATTCACTAATAGATTATATTATGCACAATCATACCAAAATATTCACGAGAAAAATTATTTAAAAAAATCCGTTCTATAGGATAATGTTTATTCTCCTCGATTTTCCTCTTTTTAACACGCTTATATTAACTTCACTTGTATGTATGTATGTTGTATGTAAAAAAATCTTGCAACTCGATTTTCACCCTCTGCCAAATGTCCAATTAACGTGAAATGTTGCAGTCGTATGTAGTTTTGATGACAATACAATATTTTGATATTTTGACTATGATAATATTTATATAACTAATTGTAGTTAAAAAATGCAAACAAAAAAAACAAGAGGTGGGAGTTACGGTGTTGATGGTAGGAAAACGTGTCTGCAGTCTTTTAAAATTTAATTTAATATAGGTACATATAACGACTAAAAATTTGAAAATTAAATTTACAGATTTAAAAAAATAAAAAACCACGCTTATATTAACGCACAAATAAAAAATAGAAAATACATTTCTTTCTAAGATTGTGACCACTGGTTGGTAAAATGATTTTTTCCTATATGTTTCGAAACAATTATATAATTGGCTGCTCTCCAACGAAAAAATCTTTCAATTGCATTTCAGCCGTATAAAAAAACTATTATTACATTTCTTTCTCTTTTATAATGTTTAGAAGCGTGGGACATTCGATGAATTAAATGATATAAATTTATTTTCTACTTTTTAGTGCGTTAATTTAAGCGTTTTTAAAAATTTTTTTAACTGTAATTTCTATATAAACTTTTGTATAAATAAAAAGAAATATATAAAATAAGTTTATAGAAATTGAGGGAAATGAAGGAAAAAAATCGTGATCTTTTTTGTTGCACTCTAAATTCACAGAAAAATGGTAAATAAACGCACAAAAAAAAGAAAACAAGGAAAAAGATTTGTAAAACGGAGATTATATTGTATGATAAAGAACATAAAAAGAAGTACGATTGTATGTAGGTATAGTACTACTATATGTTAATGAATATATCAGTTTTTTTAAATATCTACAAAAGAAAGAAAATTTCAAGATAATTTAAAATTTGTGGTATGGCATTGTAATGATTTACAATATTAATAAAATGCATAATCAAACGATTTAAAGATTCATTTTAAAAATATAAATTACGCTATTAATATGTTAAACAAATTACTCGCAAATTACAAACTGCTTTCAAGTGTTTAAGTGTGAACGAAAGAGTCATACAGCCATTTTAAAATATTAAAGTTATGACACAAAAGTTATGTGAAAAATGTCACTATATAATTCACAACAACTAGAATTAGCATACACACATCGTAAAATATAGTTTTAAATTGACTATCAATGCAAAGAAATTATTTTCAAGTTACTTCATATTTAAATTTACCTATACTTAGAAAATGGGACGCAAGAGTACAGTACAGTTTATTTTGAAAGAAGATATTCAAGACCTTTCGAAGAGAAATTATGCCTTTCATAACGTAAAAATAATTTACATTTCAACAAATAATTCATCTTTTAAACGTAGGTATACATTTAATAAAAATTCGAAGAAAATCGTGGCATCTGTCCAATATGACTACATAATGACCATTTTCTGGTATATCATATAGGCACATGTGTGCCAAATTTAGCGGCACGTTACATGCAACATAGGCCTGCAGCAAAGTTCGTATTTTTTACAGAAACGACAAGTCCAAAATAACTGTTTACTTAGACATACATCGCGATCGGTATAAGAGTTAAAGAGTATGACATTATGCCCTATCTGGCATAGTTCTTGAACCGTTTAAAGTGGAAGCTGGAATTTTTCACCACTTTTTCACTTTAAAGATGTCAGTTTAGTAGTTTTGTCGCAATTATTTTTGAAGTGAAAACTTCCTTAGGCTCGTTAGACACTCTTTTCCTGGATACTGAAAAAATGTGAAGCGTTCGCAACTACTTCTGTAAGAATTCGCAACCCGACCGTAAGAATTCGCAACATACTTATATCATAAAAACGGCCGTCTTCACACTTCCACCCATAGTGCAGTTGGTTACGTCTTTGCGTTCTATGCATAGAAACCTGGGTTCGAGGCCTGATGGCAGCGTAAAATTTTTGGCGATTTTTTTTCTAAATTCTACATGCGATATTTATTTATATATTTTTTTATTTTTGTTCTATTCTTTCTTTGACAATAATTACAATTTTTTTGAAACCAAGGTGGAATTAATTAAAGGCTACTATAGCGGTGGTGGACTGTAATTTTGTTTTTGCGAAACGAAATGGCGCATTCATTGCATTGCATGATTTGATAGGCAAAAATATATCTCAAATATTTGCATTACCATTTTCGAATGGAATTCAAAACAATATGAATAATACATCACATAAGATGCGTTAAACAAAACTATATTGTATCACAGTATCTTGTTACGAGTTTAAAACATAATTTATCAACACGAATTCCAGCTAAGTTTTGAATAATCTAAACTTTACTCATATCTTAATTTAAAATAGAAACATTCTAGATATTACAGTATGTCCCAAAAATTAAATATCTTCTATTCTCGACCTTGTGCAGAGAATTGTAAAAAAGCACAATCGAGCGCACACAGGGTTAAATATGTTATACCTATGTACAAAAAATTGGCTTTTGAAATCATCAAAAAAGCGAATCAGTTTAGGAACAACATACAATTTATTGTGAGTAAAGACATATTTACAAAGTGTCACAAAATTAAATTCCGCAACTGATTTAAATAATACATGCGTGGCTCATATTTCAAAATGTGTTTAATATAGATATTGTAAATTATAGACGCTCGACAACAGAAGTCATGAGGGTCTGAATCTGTATTTAAAATAATTATAGACCAAAATCTGGAAACAAAAACAGTCTCATAATACCAAAGGTTTGACATTCTAGGTATGTAATACTTTCTACACTAAAAGAAAAACCGCCCGCTATCGCTATAATTTTCGAAAAATGAAAAAAAATTACTTATAACAACTTCATTAAATTAGGTTGAAGTAAATGCCAAAGTGACTGGAAATAGAGTTGGATAGAGAATATTTCAGGCGGTTACATTTTTCAAGCAGTTGGTTTTGTTGTCAGCTCTTGCTCTACTAATCACGGTCTCTTGAAGATATCATAAACTCTAGTATGATATCTTCAAGAGGCTACACGAAAAGAGATTACCATTATAATGAGACGAGACCGAGACGATGTTTTCAAAAATCTCGTCTTGTCTCGTGCAAAGCCCTAGAAATAATTTACATATTATGAACATATTATATTTAAATAAACTCTTTAAACTTAAAAGTCGAAATGTGTCAATACGTAGCAAAATGAAAGAAAACGTTTATTTACAGTTCAAGTCATCTATCATATATCAATTATTGATTTACTGTAAATCTGAGATTACTAAATTGGTTGGTCGTGAAACGTTTGGAAAGCCGAAAAGCCTCAACACATAAAACAAATGAAAAGCCGGTCATGCGTGTACTAAGTACTTGTTTTTATATTTTACAGTAGGCATGAGTAACAATTTCTCAAAAAGCTATTTAATCTACTTTTGGTTGATGATGCTGACATTACAATCTATTACGAAAAAAACAGAGAATTTGTGGTAAAATTGTACCTTATTGTGGTTTTAACTGATTGATTTTGTAGATCACTAACATCTCGGCAGCTAAGATTATTAGTTTCCGAAATTGAATCCATAGTAGGACTAGGTACTTGGAATTGACTTACATTTTAGTAATGTGATGAGGAAGTTGCCTCGTGACTTAAGGGATCAAAGAAAATCGATACCGATGTTCAATATATATATGTATATTATTATTGAACATCGGTATCGATTTTTATTGATCCTTTAAGCCACGAAGAAGCCTTCCTACTTAATTACATTTTAATAATTTTGCTTATTTTATTAAATATTATACTCAAAGTCAGAGTAGGTAATCTGAATTTCAACCCCAATTAAGTTTTATTAATTAGTGTCAATGTTATTTTTAAGCTCTAAATTGGCTAGTCCGAGTCTCAGTCAAATAAAAATAGTTATGTATTTCAGACTGTGTGAATAATAATAAATTATAATAATTTTTATTGCTGATCCCGCATATATCTCTTATAATGTTTTGGTTAAAAATATCACATTAAAAAGAACAAATATGTATTAAAGGTCATTATATCAACAGAGGGCATTTTCGAAAAGGTTTATATTTTTAGATGCTTTAATTTGCCAGGCAATTTAGCATAAAGTTAAATATTTTTACTTTTTTTTAGAGTTTCGTTATAGGTTTGCGTATACCAGTCTGCGATCTGTTTGTAGACCTCTATAGTTGTTCCCGACTCTATATTTTATTTTTTTCATAAAATAATTTTAATATCTATTATCTAGGTCAAGATTACACATAATTATACAGTTAAGTTATAATAATTTTTAATATGGTGTTTGATAAGTTTAGCCACGTCTGCTATACAAGTTAAATACGAAAGTCTTGTAAAATCCAATCGAATCGAATCATCTTTACTTGGAAGTAACATATTATACGACATAATTATCGGGAAGAGCACGTACAGTTAACAGTAAAATAACTTTCCTCTACTTTTACGAACACTACGTGAAACTCATCAATATCTTGCAGGTAGTAGCACAAACTGAACGGAAATGGATAAATTCCAGTTCAGATATTGATTCATCTTTTATCAGTTTGATATAGGACACTGAATAAAGAAAGCCAATATACCATTACACTTACAAGAATGTAGAGCCCAAAATCGTAAATAGGAATCTCTATATGAAAGATAAGTTATTAATGTTGAGGTCAGTTCAGTTTAAACCAAAAAAAAACAGAAAAATTGGTACATATACCGTAAAAACTAGTTAAAATTAAAAACAATGAACTCTCCAGTTGGGTCTGAGAGACCGAAAATATTTTTCATATACACATACATTTTTAATGTGATAATTTAAGTTTAATTTTTATGTTTATTTGCACCCAGGTGATGCCGGACCGAACCGCTAGTTACAAATAATTTTTTTCATTCGGCATATTTATTTCTCCGACGATTGTATAACACCGCACAAAAATGCAAAAACTGTCGTCCAGTCACCTCTAGTTGTAGGGCGATCGTGCGAGCGATTCTCGCTTCTATTGTTCAACGGTTATAGCGACGACGGCAGTTTTATCTGTGATCTGGTGATCTGTGATCAGGTCTGCACGGCATAGCAATGTTACACAGACAGCCATTTGTCGCGCTCCACATTCTCTAGATAGCGAACAAAACGTGAGCTCTGACAAACCAAGGTATTTTGTTCTGTAACTTTGGACAACAGTAGGTAGTAGTCATTTTCTGGTACCATACGTAGATGCTTGTGTGTTATACATATAGCGGCACGTTATATGCAAAATTATATAGTGTAACAAAACTGTTTTCTTACGTGGGTGGAATAAATTATTTATTTACAACAATTAAAAATGTAACAAAAAATAGATAACAATAAGATGTAACAATTATATCTCAATTTATAACAGTCAACACTTATATAATAATAACACGAACAGTAATTCTTAAACGAACTGAAGCGCTTTAACACTGAACAATTTATATGCTGTATTTATTTCCAATCGACACTGTCACACGACTCTCGTTGTTCTTTGTCCGGTGACTGCTCCTGTTTATATAAGGCTAGCAGCTTGACCTCCCCACACTCGCGCGCTTTCCAGAACATTCTGGTGATTACCTGTGTCTTCGATATCATGCCACGCCTCACCATTGTTACTTGTTCTCGATGATTCTATTGTCGCCATCGACGTAACATCTGGGGTTTTGCTACAATAGGTCTTTAGCAAAAATCCATATCTTTGACAGTCGGTAAGTTCGAGATAACTATTGAATGAACAATATATTTTAGTGAAACCTGGCTATACGAACCCTCAAGTAGTCATAGTTTACGTTCGTTATACCCAGGAGATCGCTATAGACAAACATTGTGATATGTGATGATAATATTTTTTATTGAAGAACTAATCATTTTTGTCCTGTAAAACAAACCACGTGATTATTGACGTAACGCACGCTTATATGCAATCAATTTTCACCCTGCACGTCAGTATCACATAATTTGACACAATAGTTCGTTTCAAGCAGGCGAATTTATGTGACAGTACAAAATAATAGGGCGTAATATCAGGTGCGTGAAGTTGGCCCGGAAAAAATTCGGGCTGGGTGGGAAAACGGCTCAATCAATTGTCCATCGTTAGACCACATTTTCCCACCAAATAATTTCGTTTTCCCATCTCTCATTTTTCTTTTATTCAACATTTTTATTTTTCGGGCCAACTTCACAAGCCCGAAAAATTTGCCGGGCTAGGTGGGAAAACATCGCATTCGAAAGGCCTTCGTTAGTCCATGTTTTCCCACCAATTAGTTTCGTTTTCCCACCAACCAAAAAAAAGTTATTCAATAAATAGTTTTTTTTCCAAAAATATCATAAATCGCTGAAAAAAAATCCGGGCTGGGGGTAAACGGTTCAATCAATTGTCAATCGTTAGACCACATTTTCCCACCAAATAATTTCGTTTTCCCACCTCTCATTTTTCTTTTATTCAACATTTTTATTTTTCGGGCCAACATCACAAGCCCGAAAAATTTGCCGGGCTAGGTGGGAAAACATCGCATTCGAAAGGCCTTCGTTTGTATATGTTTTCCCAACAATTAATTTCGTTTTCCCACCAACCAAAAAAAAGTTATTCAATAAATAGTTTTTTTTCCAAAAATATCATAAATTTCTGAAAAAAATCCGGGCTGGGGGAAAAACAAAATCTAAGTCCTAAATCTAGAGTTTCATAATAGAGAATGACGTCACGTAGCTTCTCTTATTCTACTCGTCAAACTCTTTTATTTGATATGCAATGCATATCATGGGGGTTCTAGAGGAAAAGGTAAGCCGCCATCTTGGGCGTCCGCCATTTTGAATTTAAAATTACGTCAAGGTCGTATTCTACTCGTCAAACCATTTCAATTGATACCCATGTCAAGAGGGTTGTAAAGAGAAAGGGGAGTCGCCATCTTGGCACATCCGACATTTTGGATTTAGAACGATATTAGATATACTATATTGCATTGTCACCGAACTTATACACGTGTGCAAAATTTCAGCTCAATTGGATAACGATAGTGAATAAAATTTCAATCACTAATTCACACAATCACATACATAACATAGCTAACATAATTCTCAACAACTATTATGGTTTGAAATGTTATTGACTCTGTTTGGATACATTTTTGCATAGTTTATGTATAATAAATTATATTGAAATTCATATAACTTTTTTTTGGTTTTTTTCGCTTGTGAAGTTGGCCCGAACAATAAAAATGTTGAATAAAAAAAAAATGAAAGGTGGGAAAATGTGGTCTAACGATGGACAATTGATTGAGCCATTTACCCCCCAAGCCCGGATTTTTTTCCAGCGATTTATGATATTTTTGGAAAAAAAAACTATTTATTGAATAACTTTTTCTTGGTTGGTGGGAAAACGAAGCTAATTGGTGGGAAAACATGGACTAACGAAGGCCTTTCGAATGAGATGTTTTCCCACCTAGCCCGGCAAATTTTTCGGGCTTTGGAAGTTGGCCCGAAAAATAAAAATGTTGAATAAAAGAAAAATGAAAGGTGGGAAAACGAAAATATTTGGTGGGAAATTGTAGTCTAATGATGGACAATTGATTGAGCCGTTTTCCCACCCAGCCCGGATTTTTTTTAGCGATTTATGATATTTTTGAAAAAAAACTATTTATTGAATAACTTTTTTTTGGTTGGTGGGAAAACGAAACTAATTGGTGGGAAAACATGGACTAACGAAGGCATTTCGAATGAGATGTTTTCCCACCTAGCCCGGCAAATTTTTCGGGCTTGTGAAGTTGGCCCGAAAAATAAAAATGTTGAATAAAAGAAAAATGAGAGGTGGGAAAACGAAAATATTTGGTGGGAAATTGTAGTCTAATGATGGACATTTGAGTTTTTAAACGAATTTTTTTTTTTACTTAAATGGAAGGACCACATACAAGTTTTATAGCAAAACTGTTTTTATTTAATTTTTTTGCTTACTAATTAAAAAGTTATATTTAAATAAAAATTAACTTTTAAACTCAGTTCCGATAACGCGTCGAAAGAATCCGAACGCGTGTGACGTCATTATGTTATCTATGGTCTTTGTATCCATGGTTACCAAGTTAAAAATTTATTATTTTTGATAGTATGTGTAATACATATACACAAATACCAACAAATGCAGACACATTTTAACATAACGACGTCACAAACATTCCTGGCGCGTTTTGAAGTCACGTGATATTTTTTAAATTTTTATACATTTTAATTAATTTTTAGTAATTTATCTATAGCTTTAAAAAATTTTTTCTTTTCGATTTTCAATATTGTTTATGTTAAATTATTAGAAAAAATTAAAAAATTAATAATTTTTTTTAAACTTAAATACCTAATTGATTTATGATATTTTTGGAAAAAAATCTATTTAATAACTTTTTTTGGTTGGTGGGAAAACGAAACTAATTGGTGGGAAAACATGGACTAACGAAGGCATTTCGAATGAGATGTTTTCCCACCTAGCCCGGCAAATTTTTCGGGCTTGTGAAGTTGGCCCGAAAAATAAAAATGTTGAATAAAAGAAAAATGAGAGGTGGGAAAACGAAATTATTTGGTGGGAAAATATGGTCTAACGATGGACAATTGATTGAGCCATTTTCCCACCCAGCCCGGATTTTTTCCGGGCCAACTTCACGCACCTCGTAATATCCGTGTGCTCGTTGTAACTGTGGTCCATGGTT
Source organism: Mongoloraphidia duomilia (assembly GCA_039654895.1). Taxonomy (NCBI): domain Eukaryota; kingdom Metazoa; phylum Arthropoda; class Insecta; order Raphidioptera; family Raphidiidae; genus Mongoloraphidia; species Mongoloraphidia duomilia. The sequence continues at coordinate 34,568,343 of CM077519.1, forward strand.
CGTTATAGCTATTAAAAATAACATTGAACAAAACATACCTTTGACCGGACTTTCCGTTTTATTCATTATATAGCCAAGAGTTCGTTATATCTAGGGTTCGTATACGCCAGGTTTCACTGTATTATATACAGACATAAAATAGAAAAAAACGTCACGAACGCGGCCTTGAAACGCGGCGATGCAACGCATCTCATTGGCTGGGCAGCGCGTATTGTTGCTATAGTTTCTATAACTTTTATAAAAATAAATTGTTTCGCACGATTTAAAGACATATCGCCACTATATTAATATTACAAATGATTCAATGAATGCCTAAGTTAGATTAGTGTAAGAAGCACCTACTGAAAATGACGTAACATAATGCAGCAACTCAGGAAAAATTTGTTCTTCAAACCTATGTCACCGTAGGTACTCTAACCCTAAACTTTCCACTATCGCGGCGGACTGAGTTAACAATTACTTAATTGTTAACTCAGTCCGCCGCCATTTTACTCTGATTCTGACACCGTTTACACGCAGTGAAAGCTAGAAAAACACATTTTTCAGTATTTTTTGCGATGCTATTTTCGTCAAAACTATTTTTTGTAACTTTGCTACAAACTATCCTAACCTGATATACTACGAGTATAGTGTCGATAATAAAACGAGTGATCTCAAACTTGGCAGTTCTGTAATACACGTTTTTTGCTGCAATCCTATATTTGATAATATTATATGCCTCTGATCAAAAAATGTCTATAAGTTTTCTATAAGCACAATAATCACCGACACTACAAACAAGTATAAGATGAAATCTTTATAAGTCTACCAGGCGATACGACTCCTCGATCATGATTCGGAGAACAAAATTACAAACAGTTTAAAGTTGCATCAGATCATTTAGAAATCCTAATTTGAGACAACAATAATTCAAATATCTAGGTAAAGGTTCTCCAATTGCTTCTAGCACTCCGCTAGGAAAAGTTCTGTATTTTGTTTTAAATGGAACAGCAAAATTGGAAATTCGAATGGTCTGGTGTCATCTAATATACGACTAACAAATTATAGATACTTCTTATTTAAATTAAACATTAAAAAAGTATAAGTAGTTATAAAAATAAAAATGAAACAAAAGAATTGTATTGTATTTTAAAGACCACCAACAGCTAAGGTTATTTGGGCCTAGCACCAATTCATATTTTCAATTCATTATTTTTTTTTTTTTTTTAATAATAAATTGAAAATCCAATTGACACTTTTACCAGCTCTCGGGCTAGAACTCGGGAACTGGGGACTTGTAATAGAGGAACCATAGCAACGCCATGTAAACAACAGCGCCGCTACACTCTCGGCTATTCTCAAGCCCATGAAACAAAAGAACATGTAAGTAGTAAGTATGATAATATTAAGATAAAATAGAATTATTGCAACTTTTTATTTAATCATATTACAATATTATTTTATTTTTCCATAAAATAAGTATTTACATGTTCAATGAATAAATTCATTTTAAACAAATCATGAGTCATTCTATCAATGATGCGGTTATATGAGTTCACGATTAAGCAGGTTGTTGGTAAAGTCAATATCGTGATGAGATGATGATTATCCAGCGTTGCCACCTTAATTGAACAAAATTAGCAAAGTCCACTTTTTAGACTAAGTAGGTACTTATTGTTGGATTATTTCTATAGATTTTTTGGCAAAAATTGTGGATATTCTCTATCGATTTTCTTTATTCTTTATAAGCTGAATGGATGGGTATCGGGTAGTCTTATTCCTTGTAATCTTCTGTGGTTTTAAATTCAATCACTTCAGCCAGCATATTGATGTAGACTCTGAAATGACATGAAATGACAACTCTTCCATTTTTTTTACTTCAGAAAATTTAATGGTATCGGTATACTACCTAACTGAGCTTAAATTGTTTAGTTGTGAAAAAACTAAAACGATTCCAACAATATTTAGACATCAGAGTACCAAGTAAACGAAATTATTATCTTATTTAAAAAAAGACGAATGCAATTAAAAAATATGGGATTTATTTTAATTTAAATGATTTCCAAAAGATTTAAAACCTTATTTTGTTTGATTTTCAAAAATCGATTTGTTCTAAAACGTACATCAACTGCTCCTGGTGCTCCTTATTTTTATTATGTAAATCATACGTAAAAAAGAAATGATTATCCAAAAAGTAGCCATCATTGAATAATATAATAGATAATTCACAAACATTTTAAATGATGTTAAGACAAAAATTGCTATGATGTTAAAGCATCACTGCGAAGCTTTCTTTTTTAAGAGTTGGCAACACTGGCTGAATCACATATCAATCACTAATAACTTGCTGATTGCATTATCGACATATAGAGCACAACATAACCAAACCAAACATGGTATCGATTCTATGGCTGATGTGTAACCACTATCCAGTAAACTTACGGCCTGGTCTAGTGCACTTTTATATGCTTCTGCACATACCTATATCTGATGAAAACAAGCTTTTTACTTCCTTTCTTACAAAATACGAGGTTTTTAAAACTGGAGTCACTTCTCAACAACAGAAAATTTAAAGACATATCTGGAATCCTTACATTCTATTATCCAACAAAACACAAATATACACTAAATTGGCCAGTTTTTTGTAATAAATCATCTATTAACAGATTCTGTTCAAAACAGTTGTTGCTAATTTGTTTATTTTAACTAGCCGTTTCCCGCGACATCGCGCGCATTAACAGAAACTTTATTTTATTTATTATCAGCAGCCTTCAGATGTGGTCCCCCACACACGGGATAGTGCGTCATGCGTTACACATATTTTTATTGCTCAGTTTTCTCGAGTCACAGCGTGTGCACCGCTACTGAGATTTCAAATAGTTTTGGCAGGTAATAACGTTCAAACATACTATAAATAAGAAAATTTGTTACAAAAATTTAAATGTTTCTTTATCAGGCCGGTACCGCAAAAATAAAATTAACTGCAACAATTTAAATAAGAATTTACAAACTCTACAAAGTTCCTTATAGGGTCTGAAAATTTAGCAAATCAATTATGGCATATTCAGTTTAGACATATTTTTAAACAGGCAAATAAATCGTAAACAAGTTGAAAATTATTCCTGCAAATTTAATTGACCAGCACGCATGATAAAATCTAGTAGGTAATGTTAAATCGTAAACCAAATTCTATTTATTTATTTGAATGAATTTTCAGATCATTACTTGTCATCAACTCCAATTAATGATTCTAAATTCTTAATATTACTAATTTCAGGGGATATCTTCATGTGAAATGTTTTGTTTTCATTTAAGAAATCGCCTGCAAAATGTTGTTGCAATTTCCTTAACACCATGTATAAATATATTTTTTTAAGAAAGTAATATAAAGTTCTTACTCACTGTAAAGAATCTGATGTTTATAACTCAAGAAATTCTTCGCCAATGCCATGACAAATAAAAAGATACAGTCACGTATAAAAGACATTTACTTCAATTATTTCTCTTTAATTACGAAATAACAAAAGATCTATTTACTACAAAATCAGAGAAAACAGCAAAAAAAGAACAACAGATTTTTCTCATATAAAAAATAATTAAACGAAACGTGTAAATGAAATATAAAATTGAATAAAATTAAGGAAAATCGCAGGATAGTGGACAAATATTTGATTTATTAAATTAAATGTACGACGTTTCGTTTATATATTTAAACTTTTTCAAGTACACAAAAATAACAATATTTATGAAAATTAATATTAATTACTAACCATAGCAATTAACATAAGATAGGGTACATAAGACAAAAACATGGTAACATGGTAACAAATTATGTTGACTAAAACTTTTTAACAATCAATAATAATAATACAAATTTTAGTATAATTTCATAACATAATTGTACTGACTACTTAAATTTTGAGTGTCTGTTCTATAATTGATTGAATTGTTTTTTCTAATAAAACACATTTCACTGATATTGCGTTTCTTCCAATTAGACTCTTTATCTAATATTTTAACTTCATTGAAAAGAAATTTATGCCCAGTGTCGAAATGATGAGATGACAACGCCGTCTTATTATCACTTAATAAGTTTATGTTTCTACAGTCCATTTTGTGCTGATAAATTCTATTTTTTAATAACTGTTTGGTTTGTCCCACATAACACTTATTACATTCACAAGGTATTTTATAAATAATATTAGATTGATGTGAGTTAGGCGTCTTATCTTTAAGTCTTGTGAATAACTTATTCAATTTATTTAAGTTATAAAACACCAACTTAATATTTGTGTTAGAAAATAATCTGTTGATCTTATAGGACAAGTTCTTCACAAATGGAAATCTAACGTAAAACTTGGTAGACTTAGTTCTTTCATCCACAGTATCCAACGTGTTATTTAGGTGATTTTGGTCCTCTATAAACTTATCAACGCATTGATGTATAAAGTTGACAGGGTAATTATTAGCTTTTAAGATATTTTCAACTTTCTTAAAATTGTCCTTATGGTAGTCTTGGTGACTTAATTTTGTTACCCTGTGTAACAAGCTTTTTATAACACTAATTTTCTGCTGTACTGGATGGTTTGATCGAAAATTCAGAAGCCTGCCTGAATGGGAAGGTTTCATATACCAATTCGTTTTTAATTCTCCCGAAGCTGAGCGTGTTACTAAGGTGTCCAAAAATGGAATTGATTTATCAACTTCTTTCTCCATAGTGAATTGAATCTTTTCATTAAACTGATTGAACCTTTGTAATAAATCATCAATTTTATTTTCGGGAACTGCAATGAAAGTATCATCCACGTAAACTTTTAGTATCGGAATTTTATATGGTAAAGTTTCCAGTACTTTGGAAACAACGTAATCCATCACGATGTTAGCTAAAACTGGACTTGCTGGGTTTCCCATTGCGCTGCCGTCAAGTTGAAGGTAGAAATTATTATTGTAGCTAAAATAACTTGTGTCAAAACAAAAACAAATAAGTTCAACGAGCAAATCAAAAGTTATGTTGACTTTCTTTGACCACGTGAGCCAATTTTCTTTAACAATTTTTAAGACCAATTCTTTAGGTATATTAGTGAAAAGGGAGGTTACATCTAATGACACCAGATTGTAATTCGAATCCAACTTAATTCCTTTTAAAGACTCTACAAAGCAATATGAGTTCTTCACGTTATGTTTAAAGTCTATAATTAACGGACTTAATAATTGATGTAAACATTTCGCTAATTTATAACAAGGAGATCCAATGCAATTCACTACAGGTCTTAGTTTACAACCTTGTTTATGAACTTTTCTCAAGCCATAAAGTTTTGGTGGAACTGCATTATGTGTTTTTAATTGTTTCTCGGTATCTTTGTCAATGAGATTTTTCTCCTTCATCTTGGATACTAAAACATTACTTCTATTTTGGAATTGAGTAGTAGGATCTTTTTTCAGCAATTTATATGTAGAAATATCTTCTACCATTGTTTTCATTACCGTAGTGTACTCATCTTTTTCCATAATTACAGTGCTATTACCTTTATCTGCTCTTGATACAATTAAATGCTGATTGTCTTTGAGAAATGTTTTTGTTGATTTATAGTCTTTCAGGATACTTCTGTTGTCTTTATCACACTTATTAGACTTGTAAAAATTATGAATCACATTAATGGCTCTTGATCTTAAATTATTTTTCTCTTCTGCCAATGTTGTTGCTTCTGCACCTTCTATATCAAGAAAATCAAACCCATATTCTAAATCTTTAATTAACACATGTGAAGGAACTTGCTTGTTTGTAATTGGTATTCCAAAATTTGGTTCCAGACATAAGATCCTCTTCACATCCTCTGGTAACTGAGTATTGGTAAAATTGTAGATACAAGATTTTTCATGGGTGTATTCTGTCTGGAACCAAATTTTGGAATACCAATTACAAACAAGCAAGTTCCTTCACATGTGTTAATTAAAGATTTAGAATATGTGTTTGATTTTCTTGATATAGAAGGTGCAGAAGCAACAACATTGGCAGAAGAGAAAAATAATTTAAGATCAAGAGCCATTAATGTGATTCATAATTTTTACAAGTCTAATAAGTGTGATAAAGACAACAGAAGTATCCTGAAAGACTATAAATCAACAAAAACATTTCTCAAAGACAATCAGCATTTAATTGTATCAAGAGCAGATAAAGGTAATAGCACTGTAATTATGGAAAAAGATGAGTACACTACGGTAATGAAAACAATGGTAGAAGATATTTCTACATATAAATTGCTGAAAAAAGATCCTACTACTCAATTCCAAAATAGAAGTAATGTTTTAGTATCCAAGATGAAGGAGAAAAATCTCATTGACAAAGATACCGAGAAACAATTAAAAACACATAATGCAGTTCCACCAAAACTTTATGGCTTGAGAAAAGTTCATAAACAAGGTTGTAAACTAAGACCTGTAGTGAATTGCATTGGATCTCCTTGTTATAAATTAGCGAAATGTTTACATCAATTATTAAGTCCGTTAATTATAGACTTTAAACATAACGTGAAGAACTCATATTGCTTTGTAGAGTCTTTAAAAGGAATTAAGTTGGATTCGAATTACAATCTGGTGTCATTAGATGTAACCTCCCTTTTCACTAATATACCTAAAGAATTGGTCTTAAAAATTGTTAAAGAAAATTGGCTCACGTGGTCAAAGAAAGTCAACATAACTTTTGATTTGCTCGTTGAACTTATTTGTTTTTGTTTTGACACAAGTTATTTTAGCTACAATAATAATTTCTACCTTCAACTTGACGGCAGCGCAATGGGAAACCCAGCAAGTCCAGTTTTAGCTAACATCGTGATGGATTACGTTGTTTCCAAAGTACTGGAAACTTTACCATATAAAATTCCGATACTAAAAGTTTACGTGGATGATACTTTCATTGCAGTTCCCGAAAATAAAATTGATGATTTATTACAAAGGTTCAATCAGTTTAATGAAAAGATTCAATTCACTATGGAGAAAGAAGTTGATAAATCAATTCCATTTTTGGACACCTTAGTAACACGCTCAGCTTCGGGAGAATTAAAAACGAATTGGTATATGAAACCTTCCCATTCAGGCAGGCTTCTGAATTTTCGATCAAACCATCCAGTACAGCAGAAAATTAGTGTTATAAAAAGCTTGTTACACAGGGTAACAAAATTAAGTCACCAAGACTACCATAAGGACAATTTTAAGAAAGTTGAAAATATCTTAAAAGCTAATAATTACCCTGTCAACTTTATACATCAATGCGTTGATAAGTTTATAGAGGACCAAAATCACCTAAATAACACGTTGGATACTGTGGATGAAAGAACTAAGTCTACCAAGTTTTACGTTAGATTTCCATTTGTGAAGAACTTGTCCTATAAGATCAACAGATTATTTTCTAACACAAATATTAAGTTGGTGTTTTATAACTTAAATAAATTGAATAAGTTATTCACAAGACTTAAAGATAAGACGCCTAACTCACATCAATCTAATATTATTTATAAAATACCTTGTGAATGTAATAAGTGTTATGTGGGACAAACCAAACAGTTATTAAAAAATAGAATTTATCAGCACAAAATGGACTGTAGAAACATAAACTTATTAAGTGATAATAAGACGGCGTTGTCATCTCATCATTTCGACACTGGGCATAAATTTCTTTTCAATGAAGTTAAAATATTAGATAAAGAGTCTAATTGGAAGAAACGCAATATCAGTGAAATGTGTTTTATTAGAAAAAACAATTCAATCAATTATAGAACAGACACTCAAAATTTAAGTAGTCAGTACAATTATGTTATGAAATTATACTAAAATTTGTATTATTATTATTGATTGTTAAAAAGTTTTAGTCAACATAATTTGTTACCATGTTACCATGTTTTTGTCTTATGTACCCTATCTTATGTTAATTGCTATGGTTAGTAATTAATATTAATTTTCATAAATATTGTTATTTTTGTGTACTTGAAAAAGTTTAAATATATAAACGAAACGTCGTACATTTAATTTAATAAATCAAATATTTGTCCACTATCCTGCGATTTTCCTTAATTTTATTATAATCACGATGGACACGATTTCTAATATAAATAAAATTGAATAGCTTAATATGGATTTTGTTTTGTCAAAAATCATCCGATCTGTTCTGTGCCTCACAGTCCATAGATTTGGACAATGAATGGACCGCATGTTACTATGAAAAATCAACAATACAACGTCACACAATATTGCTACTGACGGAATTGTGGCCGTGTTCTATTGTTGACACAACAGGCGCACGTTGAAACTAAATTTAATAGTTTTTCATGTATATCTTGAAATGTCCACGGTGCAAGGAAAAAACTACTCAATTCGTAAACTTAGACACATTTACGGTGAAGTAATAATAAAAGTATCTAATAACTGGAACACCAAAACTGGGTTGCAATAAAAAAAAATATACCTAGTCACAGAAAACTATAGTATTAGTGAATAAGCAATGTTCCAGTAAAGAATCATTTCAATTCAAGACAGTTAAAAACCGCAAAATAGAAAATAATATGAACATTTCATAAAAAGTAAATTTATACATCTACATAATTAATCTCAGATAAAAAAGGAGCATCCATGCGTAAGACAGCTTAGGATACGAGCCATACCGTTTCAAAACGTCATTAACAAAGAGTACATACATTTAATAAGAGGCGACGTTCTGAGTTGTTATTTTGATGTTTAGCATTAACTTTCAAACGTTCAGTCTCAGTGACCTTGAACGGTTGAATATCAAGTACGCGGATTTTAAATGTCGCACCGTGGGAAAATCAAGACGAATTTTTGTGTTTAAACGCTTATAACCTCTGTTGTCAAGCTTCTATAATCTACAATATCTATTTATATCTATCGGAAGTATTAATTATATTTGAAATTTCTGTTTTAAGAAAACGATATTTTAAAAACAGCAGGAAAGAATGTGTGTTGTCTCATTTATTAATATGGTGATAGTTGACAATTAAGAGTCAAAATTTACTGCTTACCGTTTCTCTATCTACGCATCAGCGCCGCGCTCCGAATTTGACCCAAAATTTACGACTGATCTTTAAATTGGTTGTGATAGTCTCTCCACGAAATCAGCTTCCTTGTTTGAGTATCGCCTCTTGTAGAATACCTCTTTATCACTACTTTAATTACAGTAGAACCTTTCTAATTAAATCTATATTATCTGAACATCCCAACCGTGGTTTCCATACAGAAAAACCTCGATTCGTATCTTTAATAAAATGAATCGCTTTCTTAATAAAATATTAATAAAGATAAAATCAAAGTTTCCCACAGATCATGCAGTGCATAATTTACATCTATATAGGTATAAGTAATAAAAATATAATAATATAATAAATTCACGCATGATTTGGGCGCGTTTATTTGCAACATTATAACGACAATAAAATAATTATTGCTCTACGCACAAAACAAGAATGCAATATGTTACGTATTTTATGTCATAAAACTTATTATAACACAAAACAATTATGTTTTATTGTATACGTCATGTAAGGTACGACAGTTGCCCAATGTTGGGTTATAGCAGCTTATGCCTTATTCTATATAATCGTTTATACAAGGTGTAACTGTAAATCAATGAAAAATCCCATTTTTGAATGATGAAATCCCGCCTTCGGTTTACGAAAAACAGAATGTTAAAGTCATTTTGACACTTCATCCAGTTCCATGCAACTTAATGGCCAACGGTAGGTGGCCAAGTAACAAAAGTGGCTAACTTGGCAGGTTTTATCGTATAACAAAAAAAAACTATGCCTATCAACAATTTTAGTTCCGATATTATTACACATAAAAGTTATGAACTTGTAAAATAATATAAAATTGTGATATTTATCGGGTAGTGCATTATTACCGAGTAAGGAGCAAATAATGGCGAACTATTGAATAGCTCGAAATTATGGACTAATGAGCAATTATCGAGTAAAGGCCGGTTCTCACGGGGCGATTTTAGTTGATCAACTTTAGTTGACCAACTAAAATTGAACTTAAATTGAACAACTTTTCGTTCCCACGTTTCAATGAAAATTGATTGACTGTTTCAACTTCAAAATGGCGCCAAATGCAGTTTTCCGTGCAGGTCTAGGAAAAAAATTTAATGAAAATGACGAAACAACGCAAAAAACGTCGTTTTTGGATTAGACGGTGGATTTCGAGAAGATATCAAATTTAATTTTATTTTTAATGTCCGCTATATACAGGTCTTCTAACCTCATTTCACTCTTTATAATATGTAATGCATTTTCTCGGCAATCTTTATTTCTGTATGAGTCTAATTTGTGATTCCACAAACAATCGTGTTTTTGATACAACTCTAGAAATTTAATGTTAATTTTTCTGACCACTTCATTATTATAAATAATAATATAACACTTCGGGATACCAGACAACATTGATAGTATTGACAGACGAATGAACTGAAGTTGACTGACAATACAATAGTTCGCAGTTCACACGCTTCAATCATGTTTCAAATAGCAGTTTCAACTAGTCTGAAGTTGAATATGACTCATACTTGAACGATAAAGTTAGACTCAGTCCAACTTTTGTGGAACCGACTAAAATTGATCAACAAAAGTTGAAATATAGGTTGTCACGCTCATTTTCATTCGATTTTAGTTGATCAACTAAAGTTGATCAATTAAAATCGCCCCGTGAGAACCGGCCTAAACGGACAAGTATCGAGTAACGGGCAATTAGCGAGTTAGCGATTCTTTAGTTTCAAAATCGGGTACCCATCGTCATCTCTAACATAAATTGAGAGAGTAATTCGAAACTAAGCCGATACATGTTGCTATTGTGTATTGATGAATAGTTAACAGCGCGTAACGTTTAAACTACTATAGTAAGGTCACACTGGTTTGTTAATAATAATTGGTTTAGATATTGCAAACTGCAATGGATTCGGTTACCGACTGAGATAGAAAACGAGACCAAATGATTCTCAATCACAACTGTAGATATTGTACACATGGAAGTAATACTGCAAAAATATTTCTTTTCAGAAGTTGACTTAGCTCTAACATTAGTTTAATCATCACCATCAAATCATTTTATTTATTTATTGTAAATTATAGACGCGTGGACAACTTAGGTCATTAGCGTCTTCATTACATTAAATAACAACACACTTAAAACTAAATGACATCACAAAACATCCATGAGCGGAGGCGCAGGTTAAATCATTTTAAAAATTTTATTCTTCAAAAAATCCAGCTATCAATAATGTTAATTCAATCCGCGTTTCAGTGGCGAATGGCCGATTGAGTACAATAAGCATGCACTTGCCTCAAGACTGCATTTTTTTCTATTTTACAATTTTAAAGGGGACTTCAAAATCAAATCACATTTGGAGGTTTTGAAATGATTAAGCCGCCATAGACCCATGTCACCAAATCATTCCCTTTACACCAAATGTAAGGTGAACTAAAGTACTTCAGATTTTTCCAAATTTCTTGTATTAGTTGCTTTCCCGTAAAGAGTTAAAATGAATTTTCGAATATGAACGGTTTTACCTAGTTCATTATAATCTATAATCAGGAACATAATAAGTATACAAATTTTCAGTTTTACGCAAGATGCTCTTCTTTTAAATTTGATTTTATTTTGTGCTTATCTCAACAGATTTGAATTGATCAATTATTGCGTTTACAAAATTACGTCAAATTATTGAGAATATCGAAAAATTTAAAGAGGTAATAAAAGATGATAGACGATTATCAACACGGATTTAATTATCACCGATAAAAAGGGAAGGTAAAGCAAATTATTTTTTGACCTATCCAAAAGGAATGTCAAATGACAAATACAATTTAAAAGCACTGTTAAAAGCAACTTTATAACCATTTTATGCATAAAAGAAAATAAAAAGATATATAAGTAACTTTTTTTAAATATAATTTTAATTACATCCAATTTAATCCAACTAATGTTTCTGTGCAAATGAACATCATATAGGTACCGTAAGTTAACGCGAGCAGTTATTTGTAACTTACCTTCCCGACATAATTAACTTAATACCATATATTTGACAAGAAAATAAAATGACACCGGAAAAGTGTATCCTAAACAAAAATACTATGTTTTAATCTGTATACCGCATCTCTTTAATTAAAATTACTCTTGCTACAATGAATTATAAATATAGAGGATTTCTAAAAGGTTATTTCATTTGTTATATTGCACTTTATTGTTGGTTAACAATATTATTATACTTTTATTTTTCTTATTTATGCATGCACAATAATTAAATTAAATATTATTTGCATACAGTGTGATTAAATTTAAAGGAAATGCAGAAATATATGCATAAAATGAGAGAATTATTTAAATAGTGAACAAATCTGTTACCTAAATGTGATAGGTACCTACATAATTTTTATTGCATAAAAAAATAGTACTAGATGACCTTTGCAAAACATTTTTGATTTTTGGATGTGTGTTTCACAGTTTTCAAAAATCGATGTATTTCGACTTTTGAAAAAAAGTTCGACTCGGATCAAATTTTGTCTGCTTCACTCTCGCAGAGACAATTCATAAGCTCGTATTCCAATTAATATCAACTTCATCGAAGCATTTTCTACTTACGATGTGCTATAGTGTGTCCGTCGCAACTATATCGATGTATTTTCTCTGTGTTTACTTTCCTCCCCCCACTGCTTCCCTCGTCATTTTTATTATTTTCATTTGAAATCCCCGGACTAAAGAAGTTTCACTTCAAAACAAACAGTGTTAACACATCTGTGGACTAAAGGCATCAATTAAAAATAATTAATTCAATCAGTTGAGTAGGGATCGATTGACTGTCTTAAGAAATAGGGCCTGTGTTTTAAATATATAGATATCATGTAGCTACCTTGATATTTCCCACTTTTCAAATTTATTTTTCATCTCTCTAGCATAATTTCAGATGAACTAGGTATTCAATTTTAATATTATTCCCAGTTTCTTTCGTTATCTATCGTTTGAGTCACCATATATTTCAATTTTAGCAGTGTAATAATAAATTTATTTGCCGTACCCACTACAAAATAGCCACTTTACATGCAGGTGTGTCGAAAGTGTTTTCAAAACACACTAGTGTGGTAAGTAAATATTTTCCATAATGATTTATGTTTATTTACTATGCGTACGCACTGCGACAGCCACTCATGGCCTACTAAAATTGCGGTTGGTGACGCAAATAAACTGTCAAAATTTTTGGAAAATACTGAAAATGAAGTGAAAAGTATCTATTTTATAGTGGGTATGGCAAAAATACCATAATATATTTCTCGTGCGTAATGATATTATGACTCGTGTGACTGTTAAAACTCGCTATATCGCTCGTTTTAACATACTTTACTACACGTCAGTAATATACCTCATTACGACACTAGAAATATAATCTACTATATTATTCAACTTCGAATGTTTGTTTGTCAGTCAGTTTATGCCTTTGCATGCCAATTTTGAAAGACTTCCACATATCCGATCGATTTAGAATTTTGTACACATAATATGCGTTTCCGATGATATAATAAATAAATCAATCGTTTTTAGAATTAAATACTTAATTAATCAATTAATTTTAATACATTTAATAAATGTAAGTTAAAAAAAATTTTATACAAGTTTTTAATGAAATTTACAAAAAAAAAATAAATAATATTTAATAATATAAAAGCTTGTCTTTAAAAATACTCATAGAAAAAGCGCGTTGTAGTTATTCTGTCACAAATGAGTAATGACACATAATATTATCACTATATAGTATATATTTTTAAATGACTGTTTCGTTTTCTCAATATTCTTTCTGATTTTTATTGTCGCTGCAAAAATAATTACGTGTTAATATTTCTCGAGATATTTCTTTAATGGTGTAAACTTAAATTGTCTGCTGAACCATTCAAATTCATTGGATACCGCAGTAAGACAAATTAAATGTACCAAGATTTTAATCTATTTTATTTTGGCTTTTATGTTGAATTTGCTACAATTAAGAAGAGTGACGTACTTGCTCTAATCTCGCTGTTAAGATAATATAATGAAATTCTATCTTGGCTGTTCGTCAAAAAACGTTTATTTAGCCCCAAAGAACTGCAGATAAAAGGTTCAAATTTTGAACAAGTTTAAAATAAAGTGAGTAAAAAAACTAAACACGAAATGATTCGTTAGTGAAATAAACATTGAAACAGGTATTGTAGATTATTAACGCCCAACAACTAAGGCCATTAGCGAAACATTATCAGTGGTGCAGCCAGGAAGGAGTGCAAGGTGTCATTATAGCTCCAAAAAATGTATTAGTAACCTTACATCGCTTTCAGTACAATGTATTTATGTAAACTATATCGATTATAGTAGGTGGTTTAGGCTAAACAATTTCAATGCTTGGCTATGCCTCTCGTTTAGTCAATACTTTGATTCTGTGAAAAAAGTTCTTGCAGCGTTGTTCTCGAAATTTTAGTGTGGTAAAAAAGTATGATTTTATTATCGTCTCACTATAAGATTATGAGACTATACAGTGTTGTAAGTGTTTATAAAAGAGTACCATAAATTTTATAACTAGTAACTGTTCATGATGACAAAATCGACCACTTAACCTCTACACCAATGCTGACCGATTTATCAACTACTGTTAATATATTTTATTAACAGATTCTCCTTCTGAATATCAAATAAGCCAATTTATATTTTCGATCGACCATATGAGCAACTGCAGAGGCGTAACTACAAATTAAAATTTAGGGGTACAGCTTTTATGTAATATAACTAATAAAACGCTCTCCTATCAACTGAAGATACGAGCAGTATGGAGCTGGGATTATAGATGTTAGCGTAGATCATAGCAGGGCTTGCTTAAATGCATTGTTATATATATTATGCGAGCGTACACAACGAAGCAGTGAGTATGGCAGGTATAAGCGCTGTTACAAGAGCTGGTAGATACAAGAATGTATCTCACCATTCTTTCAGCGCGCTGACTACTACAATCAACGTGTGACAACTGTCAAATGGCCGTTACAAGTTTCGCAATGGATGTGACTATAGTTTAATAAGTGAAATTTTGTCAGTTTTTATTTAATTTGTTTTGAGATTTATTTAAAAGTGTTAGGTTCCATACGTAAATATTCAAAAAACCGGTTTGGGTAAAATTTTAATTCTTGGTATAAATGATGAAATTCGCCATGTTTAGATCGTTTTCTATTAATAGGGTGGACATGATAGCTCCTACCCAAATTTATATTTAAAATATACCACTTTGTAGCAGAAGAACACAAATATTCGTCTTCGCTATCTGCGTTTCAAACGCGATTTAAGCTTGTAAGTATCAATGCTAGTATCAAAGCTTCGTTGTGCAAACCTATAAGCGCTTATAATTTCAGCCACCATCTACCATACATGCTACCATCTAGAATCCCAGCTGCGTACTGCACGTACCTTAAGTGTGGGCGCACACCAATTTATAAGCAAACTGCTTGAAGCGAAAACATTTTTGCATAAAGCAAAAATGTTTTGTATAATGCGAAACGTTTTCCCAGATTCTTTGTAAAAGCGTTGTTGTTTAATCCATAAACGTGTTTTATCACCCAGCAAAATGTATAAACCCGATTATAACGCTGCGCTTTAAATACATTATGCTGTATTTATTTGCGATAACTCCACAATCATGAAAAACGTTGTCGCTTATTAAACTTTAAAGCAGTTTTGCTAACTGATGTGAGCCTAGTTCCTTTAAAGTTTAATGGTTAACCTAAACCGCATCTGACGTAGTTCATACCGTTTACATTTTTCTTCGATAAAGCAATAGACCGGAAGGTTGCTAAAACATATTTTGTAAATGCATCCTCACCTTCCTTGCTTCGCCCTTGTGCAACTGTTTACTGTATTAATGAATAATCAACATTTTTAGTTTTTAATAAGATTAATTGCGAATGTAGTACCATAAATAGATGTGAACATGGCTTTAGTAGTTCCCATTGCAACTGCAGTAATTTACATTCATTGTGTGTTGCAGTCATAAAATTAATAAAAATGTGGTCTTGAGTAAATAGGCATTATAATTGGCTTCTTAAGAATAATTAGATTTTCAACATTAGTTAATTAAAACTAAAATAACTAATAGATATTATATTTTTGCAATAACCGTTTAAATTTAAATCTAGGATGCGCTTTTTTCTTTTCAATTATGCTCTGCAGGTTTATTACATAATGTTCTTTTGGTTAAGAATTTACTTATCTTGCAATAAGATTAAGCACTGAATGAAAGAAATATTAGGAAATTGGATAGGTTTGTCTTGAGTATAATAGAGAATTGAGTTTCCTGTGTCCGTTCTTCAACTGCAGAATCCGTGCTTGATTTGGGACCATAGGAAAACCAAACAATATCAAATTTTGCTAATTTCCCACTTTTTAGTATTGATTTTGTTAACTGTTTTGCCTGATGATATAGTTTAAGAACTCAGGAAGCGATTGCAGTAGTTTTTAATAGGAACTTCAAATGCACAAAGATTAGAGAAAACTGGGTTAAGGGGAACATTTGAAAAAAAGGGAATACAAAAATGTTTCCCATTTTATTTAGGTATAATTGTAGTCGTCAGTTTAAAAAAATTTAACTTTTATTCGTGATAGGTATAGCAGGTTTAAAATCTATTGCAATGGCTAAGGTTGTAAACTATAATTACCTGTCACAAAAATTAACGAAATAAACACTGGGGAGCAGGAAATCAACAACATTTGAAATTGCATAGCTTTTCCTATGGGTCCACATCAAGTTCAGCACCCTATATAAAATATCACAAGTCACAACCTAACATTATATTATGTTTATATAATATAGTTTAACATTTACGTAAAATTTCTATATAGATAGGTGTAACCCGTCCCCACAGGCAATAGTCCTTATACCAGCGTTGCCAGTGATTAGATTTTTTTAGTATTTGATGGATGTGTCATTTTGTACTAGATTGTAAAATTTCGTACTTAAACTAAAAAAAATTAAATTTTGCTTAAAGAGAGAAAAAACCATGCCATATTAAAAATCGCGGTAAAATTGAAAAACCTAGTAAAAATTCATAAAATAAATATATATCTACCTATAAAAAACACGTTATACCTAAATAACGCATTAAAAAGTTGAAAATAAGTAAAGTAGGCATTCACTGTAACCATATTTTCATTGAGTGCCCCACGCTTCTACATTTAGTAATTTGTTACAAAAACTTTATTTTTAGAAAAAAGGTAAATATTGTAATTTTTGAATGCTCTAAAAACGTACTAAATTTTTTGCAGCATACTGACGTAGTACTAGAAATAAAATTTAGTATTAAATGAAGAGATCAAAAATTTACCAGTCACCAAATTTAAACAAAAATTAAAATTTATGTTATTACAGAAAACTTTTTACTCTGTCGAGGAATTTTTTAATCATAAGTTTTAAATTGTATACTTTTATACTGACGCATTCTACACTGTATATACAGTATTAACAGAATAAAGTTTATATCTATCTATCTATCTATCTAGTACGAGCGTAATGACACTGGTAACACTTGCCCTTACATCTGAACAAAATATCCACCTTTAAGACTTAAGAGTATCTTTAACATTTGAAACAGTTTAGATTTCTAAGAAGTCAAAAAACTATCTAATTACGATGATTACAAAGGAGGTATTTTTATGGTTTGCGCAGGTAGAATTTATTCTGATTTACCCTCTAGAGCAGTGGTATTAAACCGGAATTTTTCTACTTTTTCATGTACTTATGACGCGATTGAACATGAAGAAGTGATTAGATCTATATAAATTTTTGCTATTACCTAAACATTTATCATTATAGGTGTCAATGACTCGCGTGAAAACTCCGCGAACCCTCCGTCACAAATGTTTTCACATCATCTACAATCAATTTTCTGTCCTTTCGACGCTATTTTTTAATGTACCTATTTAGGCCAGAGGATGATAGATCGAGTCAAGCACAGAGCCTAATGAAGAAATCCTTGTATGCTTAACACTCCCGAAATTTTAGAAGCCACATTTCTTAACAATTGGGATTGGTCGTACCACTTCGTATTAAATTCGATCTACCTAAAGTATTTTTGTAGGTAAGTGTATTTTAGTATTTTTCATACAAAACATTAAACAAGCGTTAAACAGAGGCGTAACTATCATAGCGCAAATGGTCGCAGTGCGATGGGAGTATGGGACCCATTCAGCTCGGTCCTTCCCACAGTGAAAATTGAAAACGTTTTCATAGCAAAAATTCTCAATACTAAATAATTATTATAGTCTATTTGCATAATTTTGCGACCAGGCCAAAAAATGTAATATAAAATCGTACCTAAGGTGTCAATAAAAAAACCTCCTTCAAAAAAGCACTAAAAAGGAAGAAAATAATAAAATTTTGAGGTCGGCGTCAACTTAATTATCAAAACTTTTTTAGATATATCTACTTTAATTTTATTAAATGGGCGCCGACCTCAAAATGTTATTGTTTTCCTCCTTTTTAGTGGCTTTTTTGAAAGAGGTTTTTTTTAAGTTTTTGTTTTTTACTTTTTAGTGGCTTTACAATACATAGGGTAGTTTGCACGTTAATAACCGACTTTTGACTTGATATTTGATTACAAAACTAAAAAATAAGAAAACCTCTGAACCGATTTTAATAAAATTTATGTGGAGCTACCCTGAAAGTATGCCTTATTAAATAAAACAAGAATAATCAAAATCGGTTCAGCCATTCCTGAGTAATCGGTGTACATACATAAAAAAAATCCGCATCAAATTGAGAACCTCCTCCATTTTTGAAGTCGGTTAAAAAGCAGTAGGTAAGTACAAAAAATTCCACAGAGATTCAGAAAATGAATAATATTTGTTCCAGTTTTTATTGTGTACTTACTAGGAAGTTGTAGGTATGTAAAAAAATCCAATAAATATTTTCGTAAATAAAACATGCTCTCTATTTTACAACTGTCATAAAACGGAAATTGTTTTTCTGATATATCAACATTTCTGTAAAGAGAAATGATAAAAGAACTTAACGCCGTTCTATTTATTAACGACTTTTTCTAGAGCAATTGTTAATTAATGCTAATCAAATGTACAATCACATGATTCTTTAATTAGGTATCACATTAGAAAAAATATATAATACTTACATTATTAATATGTAGAAATTATTAGCACATTATCCAAATCAATGTTAACGCACCGTTCAACTCTATCGCCACCCCTTGTTCCACATGTGACGTTTATGCAACTGCCAAACAAAAAACCGTTACACTCAAATCCGATATAAAACCCAAACAATAATTATTAAAGTATACAAACAAATCAAATAAACGTATGTCCACACATAAATATTAATGTCACAACAAATATAGCACGAAATTTTACAATAAACAAGTTATTTTTGATATTTTGAATTGTTTACAGTTGAATTACAACACCTCACTTGCCTAACATTCAAGCTATGGTCAACTAAACCAACCTGACGCTCGATAGGCGACCTAGCGTGTTTGAATTGAATGGCTTCCCACCACGCAGCTAAACACTTGTATAGGAACTTCTGTAACACATGGCTACTGCATCACTGTATCGCGGATTGCCGTACAACCGGGGATTAAAGTAAATTTAATAAAGAAAAATAAGTAGGTAGAAATATGTGACTACGAGGCAAAATCGCTAATGTCGAATTTTTGGTGACCATTTCTAAATCTTCGGAAAATGTTTAAAAAATTAAAATGCATTTCAAAACGGCTTATTAACCTTACAATATATGTATGGATCATACAGTAGTATATTTTTCGCCTTCCATATCGGAATTTCGCATTTCAAAACGGCTTATTAACCTTCCAATATATGTATGGATACAGTAATATATTTTTCGTCTTCCATATCAGAATTTCGAGATTTCGACGTTCCGAAACTTTGAACAAAATTATTAACATGTCAATTCCGAAACTGAAGATTTCCGGAATTTACGACAAAATTAAAAATTAACAAATTTTTGCTTAATTTTCCGACCAGAAAGTGGTCTTAATATAGATTTTTTACGAATGACTACGGTATACAGCTGTGGGGCACAACATCCATCTCAAATCTGGAAATACTACAGCGATTCCAAATCAAGATGTTAAGTTAAGACCCTGTGACGGCAAACCTGGCTTCAATTTTGTATAAGCAGTTATATATGTCTCCTCTATATCTTTTACCTCAGTTCTGGGCACATACCATGCAAGACCCCGAACATTCTTAAACAGTTGCCAAATATCTATGAGGACAGACTGCATCCAAAAATTATTTAAAAAAAAATGACTGATGATTTTTCTAGACTTTAGAGTTATATGAGGTACTTAAGTTAAGTAAGTTTTTTAAGTTTAATTTTCGAAGTGTTCCTAAATATTACTAGTCGATAAATTTTGACTGAAAATTTCCTTCGGCTTTTTCTATGTCAATAAACATTGTATTTCGATTAAAAAAAGACATGTTTCTTCTGCATGCCGTATTTGTGTAGACCTTTTTCAATATCGAAAATCCGGAATTGAGAACCAAATACTGAAACCAGTTTCGGAATCCCATAATGGACGCCCTAGATGCAATGAAAAAAGTCATATGGTGTCATGGGACACCCGACAGAAGCTATGCTTAATATTATTATTTATAAAATCGAATTTATTTACATATGTAAGCTTTAGAAACCATAGCAAAAATACGCGCTACCTGGCCAATGAGGTGCGTTGCATCGCCGCGTTCGTTACGTTTTACTTTTTGAGATTTAAGTCCCCATCCCAAAAGTGCGTTAAGAAGCATAGTTTCAAAAATACAGCACTGTTGAATGCATGTTTCAAGGTATCTATATATTTACATGAGCGTCGGAAACTACGAACTGAACGAAATGCATTCAACGTCAACGTCAACCTTATATTCTAAGGCCCGTCTCACACGAAGCTACTTAAACGAAACCAATTACTAACTCGAGTTACCAATTACTTACTAGCACAGAGCACTAGTATTTCAATGAAGGTTCGCACACGGCTCTATTTGGTTACTAACTATAGGTTAGTGATTTTAGTTAGTAATCGGTTAGTAATAAGTTTAGTTTCATTTGAGTAGCTCCGTGTGAGAAGGGCCTAAAGGTAAATAAACTCGGCAAGTGGTAAAACCCCTTGGGACAGTAGTATCGTTTCTAAAATTCGGGTTTATTTAGATTTAAAATGAATTGCCACATACCTACTTTGTTAGTGAACTTATATAGATTCATTCAAGTCGGTGCGGCATTCGCGACGCTTGTATAATTATTATTGAAGACACCTCAAGGAATAGTGTTTAACTTTTTATCATAGTGAAAAATAGAGCTGAAACGTTAAGTAAACTTGATAATCAAATCGTCAATAAAAATCTGACATAAACCATTTTACTTTATGACAAAGTAATGTAAGTATGACACATGAGGTTCAAATATACCTTTTGTCTCGTAATATTAAGTCAAATGTTAATTCCTTCTTCTGTGAAGCAGTAATTAAATTAAAAAAAACTAGCAAAATTGGAAATTGCCAAGACGTGACTTTATTTCACAAAATACTATTGTTACGCGATACGCGATCATAAAAACGAAAATCGCTTAAAACATATTAACGCTCAGTTCACGACTACCAGTCCTCAATTCAGTGTCGGATTAAACCCTGTGGAGGCCCCTAGACAGTCAAAATCTCGGAGCCCCTCGCAAATTATCTCCTAATACGTTTTTAGTTTTACCAACCAACAATTTTCATAATACCAATTTTATTCGGTATGCGAAAAATTGACTGTAATTTGACTGGCGACGTTCCATTCCCTGTGGCGGGGCCTTAAAAGATGCGGGCCCATAGGCCGGTGCCTACTTTGTCTATTTGATAATCCGGCACTGCCTCTTTTCTATTAGTATCTGTTTACAGCTTTAATAATGTAAAAGATGATAGTTGGGTTGCATAGTTGATATGACAGTCATATCATAACATACGACCGCAACATCCTAACTAATAGTATAAATGCCAAAATAAGTTTGTTTGTTTGTTCAGTTTTCAGTTTTTACGCCTCAACTACTCAACCAATCTCTATGAAATTTTCCACAATGGAGATTGACATGGGCTATATAAGAACTAGTCGGGCCGGTTCGCCTGGGTAAAAATCCGGGGTAATCTCAGAAGACCGATATCTCTGTGACTACTGAACGGATTTTGTCCCGGTTTTCACAGTTAGATAGATTGATTCACGAGGAAGATTTAGATGTATGATTGAAACTGGCCGGTCCGGGTGACACTGTTCGATTATTCGATAGGTTATACTTTGCTTTAGGACATGACTATAATAACTGGCCGGATCTGCTTCACCCGGGTGACAATCGGTGGTAATTTCAAAAATTACTTAACCGATTTCATTATTTTTCACTGTTCGATAGGTGATACTTTGCTTTAGAAGGGTATAATAACTGGAGCGAACGAGCGAAGCGAGTGAGTAATGTATTAATGCGCCACGGCGAACCCCAGGGCCGTAGCCAACACAGAGCCCGGAAGGGCATTGACCTTCCTGGAGAGGTTCTTTGCCCGTCCTGGAGAATTTTCGAAAACTTATATTTTCGACGATGAAAAGTTTAAAAATGAAAAAAAAGATTATTCAACCCAACGCTCATCAGGAACAAATTTGCTATTTTGTATTTTGGAATAAAAAATCGATTTTTCTTAGAAAATATTTCGGAGCTATTAGAGAACTTTTTTAATAGCTACGAAATATTTTCTAAGAAAAATCGATTTTTTATTCCAAAATACAAAATAGCAAATTTGTACCTATTAGAAAAGTTCTCTAATAGCTACGAAATATTTTTCGAGTGCACCATTTCTAAGAACAAACCTCTGCATCAATTATTCTGGTGACCACGTGCCGCATCAGTTTTATTAATAATGGTGTAGGTACTTGGCTTTGAGAAGAAACGAACCCAAGAAGTCGATATAGACTAGTGTTGCCAGATTTTTTTTTAGCCTGCAAGGGACAAATGCTCAATTGGGCAAAAAAACGGGATTTCATTTTTTTACTCGGGACAGATGAAAAACAAATAATTTTTTTGTGATTTATTGCTCTTTATTATATTTTAAAGAAGAATGTGTAAGTTTTAACGTGTTTTTGTTTGATTTTACATATTTAAAAAAATCAATGCAGTTACAATCATTAATCATAGTTGAAAATGGTCATTACAGTAGTAAGTAGGTACGTCTTGTCAGCTGTAGCGCGGTCGATTTCGCAATAATAATTGAACAAGGTTGAAATACGGGACAGAGCCTGTCCCGGCGGGACATTTAAAATTATGCCTGAAATACGGGACGTCCCGGGAAATACGGGACGTCTGGCAACACTAATATGGACTTATTTCCGACGACAAAGTTCAACAACAGGGATAATAGGAAGCTGCATCTTTATTGAATTGTTCAATTTCTGCTTCTACCTGTATTTTTTATTTATAATTAATTTGTCAATACCTACAAATACAATATATATTATACCTTTAGGCTTTAAGAATTTGAATGAACTTTTTTTTTACTAAATAGTTAATATACACATTTCAATTCTTTTGAGTTTCTCAACTTTGACTTTGCCCTTCCTACAGATAAGAGCTGGCTACGGCCCTGGAGAAGCCGGACCAGGCCGCTAGTATTAAATAATTTTTGCATAAGTAAATAATATGATTGTTTGCAGAGTTGGGCAGAATTTCATATACATTTCATTAAGTCGTTGTTCAGTAAATCAGCGTTTCCACCCCTGCGTCTTTCTGTTTTCAACCTCCACAAATCTTCTGCACACTACTACTAGTTACGCATAGCATGACGTGTATATTATAATAATATATTATGACCATATACTAAGTACATTATAGACCCACAACGTCAATAGAGCAGAAGTTGACAGGTTATAATAATTGAGATGCAACATAACCCCCCTTGCTACCTAAAAATTTTAAGTTGATAGTGCACCTGGCGCCATCTTTGAATTTCAAAAAACAAATTTATCTTCAAAAAATATTTTTTTTTATTTTTATTTATTTTACCTCGATTTTGTCTGTACTCTTTATTGTATTTTAAAAGCTTTTATTTAACTTCACTTGTATGTATCTATCTATCTATGTATACTATTACAAGTCCCCAGTTCCCGAGTTCTAGCCCGAGAGCTGGTAAAAGTGTCAATTGGATTTTCAATTTATTAATAAAAAAAAAAAAATAATGAATTGAAAATATGAATTGGTGCTAGGCCCAAATAACCTTAGCTGTTGGTGGTCTTTAAAATACAATACAATATCTATGTATATATGTATATGTCCTGGATGTAATCAATATTTTTACACAATTATTTTCTAATTTTTTTTTAAATTTCCATTTCAGCACTCAAATTTATTAGATTATCGTCAATAAATATTGAGACTAAATTGCAAACGTTCATTGTCAATTCTCATTATAGATAATTTATACGCAGAAGTTTCTAGGTGTAATCAATCAAAATTATCTATAGGAAAATCAACCATGCATAATCAATATGCGATGTAAATTAACAACTACCCTAATTTTAACATCTCCGTCCGATTTTACTATATACTAGCCTGTACCAGCGGATTCGCATGCGTTTTGACAAATCTTATTTTATCTGATTGTTGCGTTGATATCTAGCCGACTACCTTTAAAGTAGTAATTTAAACGCTAAATTTCTCCATCACATCCAGCAGCCGCTACATCTGAAGTATAACTATATTTTCACTTCCGTCAGAGATAATTAACCACATATAGGTAATCTTATTTTAACCCAATCGTAGCCGGATCAAAAGTACCGCACACTTCATGTTTGGGTACCATTAGGCAGTATACCCACTTTTATCAAAATCGGTCCAGCTGTGTTCTAATGATACTAATACAAACAAACATACAGATAGAAAAAAATTCTGAAAAGGAGTTCTAAAACAAAATCACATACTAAATACTCGACAACCCTGTAAGAAAACGAAATTACATACCTTGATAATATGCATTTTCAATAGGTGGTCAAGTTTCATAAAAAAAGAGTTAGTTGAATTATACTGCTTATTCAGTGATTATAGAACCTCCATCTGTACACAATTTCGTTTGTTTGTGTGAATTTCTTGGGATGTTTGAGTTATTTGTATGACATCTAGACAGGAGAACGCGTTTACAGATTTTTTTCTGTTTGCCTGTTTTAGTAATTTGATATACTATCAATAATCATAGTCTGGGTTTTTGTTGCAGATTTTTCCCAGGAAATCAACCAAATTCAAAAAACGAAGAAATTCAAGTAGGTACTCTGAGTGCAAAATACATATTAAAACAATGTAGTAGGTTAACAGAACACTATATGTTCAAATTGTAAACAGATATACATTTATTTTTTACTTCATGGCAATAAATCTTATTATTAACTTCCCATTGGAAGTTATTGTAATGGGTCCGAAAATCGAAATCAAAAAGGAAAAAAAATTTTTATGTTTCAAGGTCACTACACTATTTTTACACTACTTTTAGAAAGATGTCTGTGTGTGTGTGTGTGTGTGTGTGTGTGTGTGTGTACGTATGTACGTACGTACGTATGTATGTGTCCATTTCTTTCTAAGACGAAATCTCGAGAACGAAAAATGATATCGACTACGTTGGGGTGCCAATCGACGCGTATTAACGTATATATGATCTGAAAGGAATTTTTTTAAAATCGGTTCAGCCGTTCTTTTTTCTTAACCAAATAACCTCCAAAAAAGTAGATTTTACACAATATCTCGCGAATAAAAAATTATATCGACTTCGTAAGGGTGTCAATCGAGGCGTGTTAACGTCATTTTGATTCGACATAAATTTTATAAAAATCGGTTCAGCCGTTTTTTTTTTTTTTTTTTTTTTTTTTAATTATTGATGTTTTAATGATTAAAATGATTACTTTTCTGTGTAATATCTAATTTAATTATTATTATTAAATATTTATCAAACTGGGAAGTTCGTCGTGTGGACCTCAAGGGTCGCACTTTAGTCCTAATAAACGACCCACCTCACGGCTTGTTGCCTATTGTTATGACTATCATTAAATATTGTACCCAAATTAAAGTGTAGGGCACTAGCTATGCTTCGGTTAAGATAGGGTGTGCATCAAAATCGATATTAACGAAGTCAATCTGCAAGCAAAATCAACATTCACCCGAGTGAAGGCGTGGATAAGTAATTAATAAAATATACCAATCTGCAAATCTCTAATAAAATGCATATTCATAGTAGGTAAGGTAGTATACTATAATATCATTCATTGATAAAATTATCGATAACAATATAAGTCAATTATTTTACGAATTTGAAATGTTTATCAATTTATTATCAATATTGTAAGTATTACACAAAAGTCATCACGAAAAATGTATTGTAAGTATAGGTACAAGTTTATGTAGTTACTTAAAATAAATAAAACACTTTTAAATTGAATTAATTCATTCCCCAGTGAATGTTTTCTTCACAATGTATTTCGCAAATTGATTTTCGTAAGATTGTTTTTATAACAATAAGTGTTCAATTTTCCTGCGCCTAGATAAGGAAAATAATTTAAAGAATGACACATTAGAGAAAGAGAGAAATAATCTATACTTATATAGAAAATTGTTGCTACATTATTAACTTCCCATTGGAAGTTATTGTAATGGGTCCGAAAATCGAAATCAAAAAGGAAAAAAAATTTTTATGTTTCAAGGTCACTACACTATTTTTACACTACTTTTAGAAAGATGTCTGTGTGTGTGTGTGTGTACGTACGTACGTATGTATGTGTCCATTTCTTTCTAAGACGAAATCTCGAGAACGAAAAATGATATCGACTACGTTGGGGTGCCAATCGACGCGTATTAACGTAAATATGATCTGAAAGGAATTTTTTTAAAATCGGTTCAGCCGTTCTTTTTTCTTAACCAAATAACCTCCAAAAAAGTAGATTTTACACAATATCTCGCGAATAAAAAATTATATCGACTTCGTAAGGGTGTCAATCGAGGCGTGTTAACGTCATTTTGATCCGACATAAATTTTATAAAAATCGGTTCAGCCGTTTTTTTTTTTTTTTTTTTTTTAATTATTGATGTTTTAATGATTAAAATGATTACTTTTCTGTGTAATATCTAATTTAATTATTGTTATTAAATATTTATCAAACTGGGAAGTTCGTCGTGTGGACCTCAAGGGTCGCACTTTAGTCCTAATAAACGACCCACCTCACGGCTTGTTACATTAATTAATTATTAGTAAAAAAAACTATTTTTAACTTCCCATTGGAAGTTATTGTAATGGGTCCGAAAATCGAAATCAAAAAGGAAAAAAATTTTTTATATTTCAAGGTCACTACACTATTTTTACACTACTTTTAGAAAGATGTCTGTGTGTGTATGTGTGTGTGTGTGTGTGTACGTACGTACGTACGTATGTATGTGTCCATTTCTTTCTAAGACGAAATCTCGAGAATGAAAAATGATATCGACCACGTTGAGGTGCCAATCGACGCGTATTAACGTAAATATGATCTGAAAGAAATTTTTTCAAAATCGGTTCAGCCGTTCTTTTTTCTTAACCAAATAACCTCCAAAAAAGTAGATTTTATACAATATCTCACGAATAAAAAATTATATCGGCTTCGTAAGGGTGTCAATCGAGGCGTGTTAACTTCATTTTGATCCGACATAAATTTTATAAAAATCGGTTCAGCCGTTTTTTTTTTTTTTTTTTTTTTAATTATTGTTAAAAATAAATAATAATTATGTTTTAATGATTAAAATGATTACTTTTCTGTGTAATATCTAATTTAATTATTATTATTAAATATTTATCAAACTGGGAAGTTCGTCGTGTGGACCTCAAGGGTCGCACTTTAGTGCTAATAAACGACCCACCTCACGGCTTGTTCATTTTATTTTTTATGGCAGGAGTTTGAGGGCAAGATTATATTTAAACTGGCTAAATAGACAAATTTTTAGAGTCACGGCAAATTTAGATCATTTTTAACTTCCCATTGAAAGTTATTGTAATGGGTCCGAAAATCGAAATCAAAAAGGAAAAAAAATTTTTATGTTTCAAGGTCACTACACTATTTTTACACTACTTTTAGAAAGATGTCTGTGTGTGTGTGTGTGTACGTACGTATGTATGTGTCCATTTCTTTCTAAGACGAAATCTCGAGAACGAAAAATGATATCGACTACGTTGGGGTGCCAATCGACGCGTATTAACGTAAATATGATCTGAGAGGAATTTTTTTAAAATCGGTTCAGCCGTTCTTTTTTCTTAACCAAATAACCTCCAAAAAAGTAGATTTTACACAATATCTCGCGAATGAAAAATTATATCGACTTCGTAAGGGTGTCAATCGAGGCGTGTTAACGTCATTTTGATCCGACATAAATTTTATAAAAATCGGTTCAGAGCCGTTTTTTTTTTTTTTTTTTTTTTTAAATTATTGATGTTTTAATGATTAAAATGATTACTTTTCTGTGTAATATCTAATTTAATTATTATTATTAAATATTTATCAAACTGGGAAGTTCGTCGTGTGAACCTCAAGGGTCGCACTTTAGTCCTAATAAACGACCCACCTCACGGCTTGTTTACATTGTAATTACTAAAAAAAATATTATTTTGACGTCATATATTTTGTATTGGAAAATAAAAACCTAACAATACCATTATTTTATAAAATATGTTTATTAGAAAAACAATAACTAGTTGTCTCCAATATTTCTCATGTACCTAGGTAACAGCAAAAAAAGACACGGCATGTGTTTGATTAAGCTGTAAACAGAACGGAAAAACTGATCTCGGCAGATCTGTGAAATAATTGTGATAAATTACTTTCTGATCACACGTTTATTATTTTTTTTACATATTTGTCTAATAAGTAAATGTAGAATAAAGTAGAACATTTACATAATATATTGACGATATGTATAACTATCTGTATAAGTCTTCACATTTCCGAGTGAAATTAAGAACATCGTTAAAAGAATTAAATCGCGGATTAACCTGAATTCACTGAAGAATTATAATTTAATCCCGTGAAGGGATGGAAATTGCTTTGCAAACATATTGTTCTCCAGGTAGCATTATAGGTATAATCCTATAAGTAATTTTATTTAGGTCATTTTACTTAAATTTACTAAAGTTGAACGTAAATTCTATGCTCAAATGAAACATTTATTTTTTGAGTTTTAAGTGAT
The DNA here is from genome assembly GCA_039654895.1 of Mongoloraphidia duomilia. NCBI lineage: Eukaryota > Metazoa > Arthropoda > Insecta > Raphidioptera > Raphidiidae > Mongoloraphidia > Mongoloraphidia duomilia. The sequence goes on from CM077519.1 coordinate 34,597,609, forward strand.
GAAAAGCAGACATGTGTGACAATATGTATTTCCGTGGATTTTAAAGTTGTAATAAAATGAACTAACTGGTAGATCGTATTTTATTTTATACTTGAACTCAATACCCAACTTAGGGTTCTAGAGGTTCTTACGCAATGAGGCTGAAAAAAACAAGCCGTGAGGTGGGTCGTTTGTTAGGACTAAACTGCGACCCTTGAGGTCCACACGACGAACTTCCCAGTTTGATAAATATTTAATAATAATAATTAAATTAGATATTACACAGAAAAGTAATCATTTTAATCATTAAAACATAATTATTATTTATTTTTAACAATAATTTAAAAAAAAAAAGGCTGAACCGATTTTTATAAAATTTATGTCGGATCAAAATGACGTTAACACGCCTCGATTGACACCCTTACGAAGTCAATATAATTTTTTATTCGTGAGATATTGTGTAAAACCTACTTTTTTGGAGGTTATTTGGTTAAGAAAAAATAACGGCTGAACCGATTTTGAAAAAATTTCTTTCAGATCATATTTACGTTAATACGCGTCGATTATCACCCTAACGTAGTCGATATCATTTTTCATTCTCGAGATTTCGTCTTAGAAAGAAATGGACACATACATACGTACGTACGTATGTACACACACAGACACACACACACACAGACATCTTTCTAAAAGTAGTGTAAAAATAGTGTAGTGACCTTGAAACATAAAAATTTTTTTTCCTTTTTGATTTCGATTTTCGGACCCATTACAATAACTTCCAATGGGAAGTTAAAAATATTACTGTTTCCGATTATAGAAATCATTGTCACAAGCATAATGGCGTTTATTTCATTTCAAATACGTGGAAGTATTTACGGAGATACACATTTATTCCCATTGGAAGTTGTTGTAATGGGTCCGATTTTGCGAATGAAAAATTTGGACAGATCTGCACCTTTTTAAAGGTTTCTAGAGTTCGAATCTACTGTTTTTAGAGATATATCTATGTGTGTGGGTGTACTTTTACGTTTGTTCGTTCGTACGTTAGTGATTTTTTTTTCCGCTCGCATATCTCAAGAACAATTTAATAATGATATTGACTCCGAACCAATTTCATTCGACACATAATTACATAATGAGCACCTGATTAGGTTTGTAGGAAATTTCAAGTAGCGGTTTCTTGTTTATAACAAAAAAACTTTTAAAAAAATTCATAACATGAATAGGTATAATATGTGAACTCCTTACGTCTCCGGACCAATTTCATTTGATGCATAACTGCATAACGAACACCTGATAAGGTTTGCAAAAAATTTGAATAGGCGGTTTTTTTTAACAAACTACTATAAAACGGTTGTAAAATGTTAACCTGTATTGCAAATAGTTTCTCTACGGTAGACTGGTCTCTAATTTCTAAGGGCTCCCAATGGGAAGTTAGCAGTGTGATTTTACCCACACACCAAGCCTCTTTTTAAATTTCAATACCTGCTACGTCATTAAGGCCCAGCGGCAACGTACACAATATTATGGTACTTTTTGTCGCGTTATTTTGCGAATAAGTTGCTTAGAGATCGTCAGATGTAGCTACCATAGCGTAATATACAAAAAAAAATCCAACAGCATTATCTAAGTTTAGAAGAAGCTCATTCCAATAATGTAATAAAAAAGGCGTCTGTAGGCTCATTGAGGGAGACCGAAGAAGTTTCTGTATTTTAACTTCCCACCTCTACTATGGTAGGAAAGTAATGGATTTAGTCCGAAAAAAATATTTCGAGATTTTAACAGATCTTCACGTTTTGAGACCCTATAGCAATCGTTTAAGATCATTTTCTGACTGATGTCTGTATGTGTATGTGTGTGTGTGTGTGTGTGTGTGTGTATGTGTGTGTGTATGTGTGTGTGTATGTGTGTGTGCATGTGTGTGTATGCAGTGGTCAATTTTTCGCCTTCGATATCGTAAAAACGGAACAACATACAGCCATGCCGATAGTTCTATTGTGTTTATCAGCCTTTATCTTAGATCTGATTAGATTTTGAGTCAAACCGGTTCAGTGGATCCTGAGATATTAAAAAAAAACGTTCTCAATGTCATGTATTAACATAGGTAAAAAAAATATAAATGAATTCTAGATGTTATAATATGAATAAAATTAAAATTTTTTTTTCTCTAAAATGTATAGTTTTCGAGAAAAAAAATATTTTACTAAAAAGAGAAAATTGTACGTAAATCAAGCTATATTACTAGACATCAGTAGATCACCAAACAAAAAAGATGGCCATGCTTTTTTTCAAAGAATAAAAGAAGAGTGTTTATTTTTTGCAAATATTTACTAGGTGGGAAGTATAGGACTGGTCATCAGTCGAATTTTTTAGTTATTAGAATCACTCTACACGTTATTGTGGAGACCCCTGGTCAGTTGCCTATAGTCCTCGTAATCCTAAATCGAGCACTGCTTAAACATTTGAAGGTTCGATTTTTTTGTTTTCGAAATATACATATTTAATAAACTGTTTTATGCAAGTATGCAATTTTTGTTTATATTTCACCAGTATAAAAGTAAAAAGTGCACGATTCATCAAGGTTAATGCATGCAATAAGAACGAGTGTATATTTAATTGCTAATCAACTTTTTTATGTAATGTATGTATACATATTATATAGGTGTACATCACTACAGTTTCAACATTTTCTGTGGCCCTGGGACAGACTTTATCCGGGGATCCCTGATTTTTTTCTCAATATTATTTTTTTGAAAAATTCTAGAAAAATACCCAAAACTACAATACGTATTCAGAAAAATACTTACATCAGAACATTTAAGAATCTTACATACTGTCATGGAATTTTCCAGAATATTTCTCGAAACTGCAAAAAGTTTCTAGAAAAATCTAATACAACATCATAGAAACCATCGAAAAATCTAGAATCTACATAGAGTTTTCAGACAAATCTAGTCATAGAATTATCTATAAACTCATAGAAAGCTATTGAACTTACCAGAAAAACCAAAAGAAATTTCTAGAATAAATAATGATCACAAAACACACTTCTAAACATGAAGTAAATTTTTAAATAAATGTGAATAATTCTGTTATTTGTTAAATTCTTGTTTTTCCTTTTCTATTTTTTTCCAAGTTATCGCTGTTTCATTTCTTCATAAATCGAACGGGGGCTCCAGACTTCGGGGTTCCTGAAGCGACGCCCCATCTGGCCCCAAAGATAACGGAGCACTGGTGTACACACATATTGTCAGGGCAGAATTTAAGGACGTGAATCCCGGAGCGATACATTCGAGCACCCTAAAAAATTAAGTATTTTTGTGATTTGATTATTTCACGCTACCTGTTGGGAACGCGACCAAATCTTTCACAGAATTACAACTTGGATAGCTGAATATCAGAAGACTCCCTCAAATCTCAAAAATAAGACAAGTTCGTGGTTCGAATGTAAGCTTGAGGGTTGAAAGAGTGGTCACTGAATCTCAATATCGGAACGAAAAGATATTTTCGTTCATCAGTAAACTATCCAATTATTTTGCAAACTAGGGGGGAAATAAAAAAAACCTGATGAATCCCCTAAAAACCGTAAGTTTAAAATGTGGACATGTAAAGAGTATAAATTCGTTGAAAACTCGAATTCGATTTTTTTTCGCCATTACAAGAGTTTCTTCACTCCTATGGATCGCTGGTCGCTCAAAAGAAAATAAACTTCGGGAAGGTTTTGGCCCCTGCTACTCTTTCTTAAATCCGGTCCTGCATATTATTATTACAATATAAACTCGCACTCGGTGATGGCAACCGCGGGCTTAACAACCCTTAAAGTCACAATATTATTATTCTATACTAAAATACTAAATGGGAAGCATTTTCTTCTCGAGGGTTCGTATTGTGTCGAGATGTTGTTTCTAAGTTTATATATAGATAAATTACTTAAGGCATTTCGGGCTTTTTTACCCCCTTCCCCTGTTGTAAGATATAATATGTTAAGATTCAAGCGACCCCTTTTTTCTTCCGGGTAGTCAATGTATCAAAGCCTAAAAACAAAGGTTATGGGATATTTTTTTGGCGTGAAATTTTAAATCTTGTACTGTATGTACAATTTCACGGATTTCTCCCTTCCATTGGTAAGATACAGTAAAATGTTGTCATAAACCCCTCCTCTATAGGTATTACGTAATTTATGGACGACCTTTAAATAGTTTGTACAGCCCTGGAAACATATTGGAGTACTCGTTGTCTTAATTGAAGCTTACTAGACGGTTGTCGAATTTAATTGTTGGTTCTGTAGAAATCAGTTTGTAATAGAGAACCATAATCGATAAATCTGTTTCTCCTGCCTACCTCAGTTTGAAAATCTTTTTAACTATAACATCGCCATTTTGAAAATAATTAAAAAACAACATACATATTGTTAAAATATTTATTTGGATTCTTTCCGATATAAATACCTGCCCTTGAGATATTTTATCAAAAACCTTTCTTATAGGAAATACTTCTCGGAAAGAAAGATTTACGAGCAAAAACATTAAATTTGCCTTAAAAAACAGTAAGTATTCTAATAGGTCGAGAGGTAGGCGTAAATTTATATAGCTCATTTGTGACAGGATGAAATTTTCAGGGAAGGTAGAATCTAGTATGACAAAGAATAAGTGCTAGGGTTGCCTCGTCAAATCCTGGTGCGAAGGCCGGGAGGAGCTCACTTCCGGTGCAAAATACACATATTTCATTAGCTCATAATTATCTTTCGTCATTATATGACAGTATACAATTGACGCCATATTGTAGATCTCGAAGAGCTGTATTGAAATACCTAGGGTTGCCTAAGGAAATTTTGGGTAACACATTGAAAATTTATAAATTATATTTGTTTTTTTGACATTTTTAAAGCTGTCAAATAACATTATGTATATATGTATACTTATATATTGTAACCGTTCTGAAATGAGTTATCGGCCTTGTGTTTGGCAAACATTCATACGTATGTCTAGTTATTTATAACTTTATGTTTTCAACGCATTTGGTTTCTAACTCATATCCGTATAATTACGCAGGAATTGCCTGAATCTGGTATTGACAATTTTCCCAAGAATTTATGTATTTTAGGGTAGCAATTTCTTATTTTTATTTTTCAACGTAATTCAACGTGCACCTCTTATATAAATTAGTATAAATTACTTACTTGAAGGTCGTAGTAACCTGTAATAAAAGTTTTAAAAAAGGTGGTTTGGAGTTTGTTTCGAAAAGAGAAAAAAGGTTGATTTTTGTTTGTGATTTTAAATTTGGTTTGACACTAAAAACTAATTGAAGCATTTGACTTTAGTGAACCTCGATTAATATTTTTTCTTGAAATTCAACTTAATCAGACACAGGTATAAAGTTAACTAAGCGAATATAAAACCAAAATAACTATAATGAAAAAATGGGAAATAATAATAATTTACTATAATAAAAGAAAAAACCGATTGATTTGTGAGTCAGAATTGTCAATCTTTATTATGGCAACTTTTCAGCAACTATTTTGTTGCCTTCTTCAAGCCTAAAATTACATTATTATAATTATGTAATTTTAGGCTTGAAGAAGGCAACAAAATAGTTAAAAATTACATTATTAGAATTATGTAATTTTAGGCCTGAAGAAGGCAAACATTGCCAATGATTGACAATTCTGATTCACAAATCAACCGGTTTTTTAATTTTATTATATTACATACGTGAGTGATCGACATGAGTTTCAATATAGTTTACTATACATTAAACTATTCAAAAATGTTCCGAACAAATATTAACGTGCTATTAAAATATTTATTTTTTTTTTTACAATAATATTATGTAAACATTTTTAAACAAAACGTAGTTTAAAAAAGTCAAGAAAATCATGAAATAAAAATTAAATATATTTTTTTTAATAAAGGTATCTCTTTATGCTAGTTAAATTAGAAAATAATGCGAGATATTTTTTGTTGAAAATTGAATTTTTAACATTTTTAATATAGGTAAGGTGCTAAAAAATATCACATTAATAATTTTTCAATAAGAAAAAAAACAATACATAATAATCTATCTGTTTTTTTAATAATAAAAAAAAAAAAAAAACGATGCATGACACATTACCGCTGATAATGTTAGTAAAAAAACTATAATTATTGACCACGTAGTTTCAAAATGCAATAACAAATGACATTTGGCGACGTTCCATTTAAACGACTTTACACCCGTACCTAAAGATGTTTCACATCAAAAATTTAAATTTTTGCATATACTGATACTACTTTACAAAATGTATAACTTTTCTTTTCCGTGATACAGGATTTAACTATTATATTTTATCCAATTTTGAGCAGTTATTAACAATTTATAATTTTCGAAATGTCATTTTCTTAAAAACTATGGTTACCATGCTGGACAAAGGGCCACTTTGTAATTTTGAGCTGTTTGAATTTATACATATATACATATACACATAAAAATTGACATTTTGCACCGGAAGTGGCTTATCCCGGCCGTCGCACCAGGATTTGACTAGGCAACCCTAGCGCTTTTTCTTTGTCATAATTAATACTACCTTCCCTGAAAATTTCATCCTGTCACAAATGAGCTTCATATATTAACGCCCGCCTCTTGGTCTATAATGATTACTTTCGATTTTTACAACAATATCTATTCATTACGACTAAGTAATTAGCCATTAAATTCAAAGTTCTTTCTTTGTTTTATTTAGAAATAATTGCTTGTTATTCCTACTAATGAATCGCTAACTTTTTTAGTACATAAGTCAAGAAAAACATAAAACAATATATTATTGTTCATAGAAGCATACGTTCAATAGTTTCCAATGAGTGCGTATATTCAATATTTCGATGTTTCGTGAAATCAGAAAGAATTACTGCCTTTCTTTGAATATAATAAGTTCGTCCCAATAAAAAAAAAATAAACAAGCCGTGAGGTGGGTCGTTTGTTAGGAATAAAGTGCGACCCTTGAGGTCCACACGACGAACTTCCCAGTTTGATAAATATTTAATAATAATAATTAAATTAGATATTACACAGAAAAGTAATCATTTTAATCATTAAAACATAATTATTATTTATTTTTAACAATAATTAAAAAAAAAAAAAAAAAAACGGCTGAACCGATTTTTATAAAATTTATGTCGGATCAAAATGACGTTAACACGCCTCGATTGACACCCTTACGAAGTCAATATAATTTTTTATTCGCGAGATATTGTGTAAAATCTACTTTTTTGGAGGTTATTTGGTTAAGAAAAAAGAACGGCTGAACCGATTTTGAAAAAATTTCTTTCAGATCATATTTACGTTAATACGCGTCGATTGGCACCCTAACGTAGTCGATATCATTTTTCATTCTCGAGATTTCGTCTTAGAAGGAAATGGACACATACATACGTACGTACGTACGTACGTACGTACATACGTACACACACACACACACATACACACACAGACATCTTTCTAAAAGTAGTGTAAAAATAGTGTAGTGACCTTGAAACATAAATATTTTTTTCCTTTTTGATTTCGATTTTCGGACCCATTACAATAACTTCCAATGGGAAGTTAAAAATTTCATATGGGATCAAAATTATATAATAAATTGCCTAATGATTGGAAGATTTTGTCACACAAAAAATTTAAAATTATTCTTAAAAAATGTTTAAAAACTAAAGCCTTTTATTCCATGGAAGAGTTTTTAAACTACAGATTTTAATTACCTAATTTTAATTATTGTTAATTTTACTCTATTTATTATCAGTTTTTTAAGTATTCCTTTTTATATCTTTTGTACAGCTAATCTGTCGGACGTGTCAGGATATATTTTATCCGTTTATAGACAAAATACATTATTTATTTATCAAAATTTGATAATTTTGAACAGTGCATATTATTCCTCGTAGTTCGTACTTAAACAAATAACGTAAAGCAAATTTTTCGTTCTTATATCCTTCCGCTTAACTGCAAACAAGAATTAAAGAAAAAAATATTTTTTAAACGCATGAACATAAACCGCCATATTATGACGTAGACGACAGTCACACTTCTTTATCTGTAGTAAGGAATTTATATAAATTATATTTCTCCTGGTTTGCTTTCAATTTTACAGATCAATAGACGTTACTCAGTAGATCTAGTCAACCAATCACAGGCTGAATGACGTCTACGTCATTTGTGTGGCGGCATAACTTTAACCCTTATGTGCACGCATAAATTTTATACACATTGTGCACGCATAGGTACATTTGTACCTACATATCTTTTGTATGAGAAAAACAATATTTGAAAAGTATTGCCACGAGATCTGGTATAGAAGCTAAGTTAGGACACCCATTAGTTTTTCTTTCACAGCCACCAAAGGACTCTTCTGGACCCACAAAACATACTGGAAACTGCTTTGTCTGTCGGTCCACATCCTCTTTCCAAAGAAAGACCAGAAAATGTTGTAAAGTGTGTAAATGGCCAATTTGTAGTGAACATTCCGTGACCATAACAAAATGTTGTCAATGCACGTTGTAACTATCAGTATAAATAAAATTTGAATATTAAATTTTCTTAGTTTTAGTTTTACCAACATTATTTACATTATTTTGGTGAAAAAACCGCTTACCTGAACAAATTTCCATACAAAAAGGTATGTAGGTACAGGTGTACCTTAGGCGTGCGTTTAAGGAATACACTTTTTTTTTTGACCTAAAACACCCATTTTTTATCCACTTCAATCGTTGTTATCACATCAAATCAACTTGAAATCTTGAAATTGATTGATTTAGGATAAATATGGGTTACAGCCATCAAGCTTAACGAAAAATTAAAAAAAAATTAAAATGAAAACTCAAAAGATACGTATACCTAACAGTGCACATAAGGGTTAAAGTTTCATTGAAAAATAGGTACACACTTTTGGGATTTTTTTACTATTGAAAAAGCTTCTGAAAAATTCTCAACAAAATAATTTGTTTCATAATATCTATTTGTAATGTAGATTTAAAAAAAATGTGGGACGACCGCATTACACAGTGCTTATAATTTGAAGTAGAGGCTTAAAAAACAAGCCGTGAGGGGGGTCGTTTATTAGGACTAAAGTTACTTTTAATTGGGACTCACAAGTGCGACCCTTGAGGTCACACGACGAACTTCCCAGTTTGATGAATATTGAATATTAATAATTAAATTAGAACATAACTATTATTTATTTTTAACAATAAATTAAAAAAAAAATGGCTGGACCGATTTTGATAAAATTTCTTTCGGGTCTTGTTGATGTTAATATGCTTCTATTTGCAACCTAACAAAGTCGATATCATTTTTTATTCGCGAGATATTGTGTAAAATCTACTTTTTTGGAGTCTATTTGATTAAGAAAAAAGAACGGCTGAACCGATTTTGAAAAAATGTCTTTCAGATCATATTTACGTTAATACACGTCGACTGGCACCCCAACGTAGTCGATATCATTTTTCATTCTCGAGATTTCGTCTTAGAAAGAAATGATCACGTACGTATGTACACACACATACACACACACAGACATCTTTTCAAAAATAGTGTAAAAATAGTGTAGTGACCTTGAAACATAAAAATTTGTTCTACATTTTAATTTCGATTTTCGGACCCATTACAATAACTTCCTATGGGAAGTTAAAAATAGATCCTATAAATTAAATTATTATCTACACGCACAATACACAAGGTTTAAGCGTGCACTGCAGTGGAAAACAATGCTACCCAACTTACTAAAGTAGGTACCTAAAATTAAATATTTTCTCTATTAAAAAATAGTCTTAATTTTTTTTTTTGAAGGTCATCGACTGCCAAGGTTGTCTGGGTCTAGTACCAACTAATATTTTGAATGTATTATTATTTTTAATACCTAACCAACTAAAAGTTCACTGATATCTACTTTTCACATGGTTTCTGTGATACTTGCCATGTATACGCCATATTAACAACGAATCCCTTCGATCGGCTCTTATCAAACTCAAACAAAGAAAAAAAAGTCGTTATTAATATAGGGACTGAGAATAACCGAGATCGTAGGGATTTTATGTAAATGGTATTTCCTTTGCACGAAACTTTCAGTTCCCATGTCTTCAGAGCTGATGAAAGTATCTTTCGATTTTCTTTTTATTATTAAAAATAATAATAAACATGAAACATGGATTTCTTCTAGACCCAGATATTCACCCGGAGCAATAAAATAAAAAAGCCTTTATTAATTCCAATAAACCCGCCAATTTCTGACATAACAGATAAAAATGAGGCTACAAATCAAGCAGTATTAATGGAGCTGTCAATATCAGTGAAATGATAAAAAAATATTCTTTCTTTTCCTTGTTGTTTCAGACATACTTACAACAAAGCAATATCTGCAAGTAAGCGAAACAGGCTACGAAATACAACTAATTAGCATGCTAGAAGGATCAAGTTGTCTTAAGCGTTACCTCATATTAATTACTTCACTGATTATCACGCGCTAAGGATGGGAAAAATGTACAGTAAACAAAGTTGAATTATTATTATGCAATACAAAAAATGATAATTCAAAAATTAAATTAAAAATTTAAAAAAAAACCCGACGCAAAAAAGGCAAACCTTCAAAAAGTGAGAAATAACTAACGATATCTGACCCGTTGCACCGTCTATTTCTTCGTTTAGATGAAATATTTAATTCATAAATGCGTCGGGGACCGCTGAGACAGGTATTTTTGTCATTTTACAGTGATCCCCGAATATAGCGTAATTTCAGCTTTTTAACCGGGGTGGCAAGGCGTACCGGGAATCTGAGGGGTATGAAATGCTCCCACGTGCGTAAGGGGGGTCCGGAGATCCTTCCCCGGGAAATTTTAAAAAAGTAGCATTAAATTATTAGTTTTTTAACCTTTTTCCTCGCCTTTTTCAGACTATTTTCACCACAAAATAATTATAATATATTATAATATATACAGACATACTTATGCAATATGTTATAATATTGTACAAGTTCCAATAAACATTTTATTTTTCTGCGCTAAATAAGGCTTGTTAAATAATGAATCAAGAAAGTGCCGTGTTTGTAAAATTTTATTTTATAATTGTTTGTAAATTATTGATATTTTTACTTCAAAATTCTGGGGTGGCAAAATACTGAGCTGGACAATTCTGGGATGGCAACTGCCACCCCTTGCCATCCCCGAATTACGACACTGGTCCCCGACGCATTTATGAATTAAATATTTCATCTAAACAAAGAAATAGACGGTGCATCGAACCAGATATAGTAGATTTTAATTATTTCTCACTTTTTAAAGGTTTGCGTTTTTGCGTCGGGTTTTTTTTAAATTTTTAATTTAATTTTTATTTCATACTTTTTAAACTAAGTAATCAATAAATTGAACCGAAAGTACTTATTCTTTTCTATTTTTCTATTTTTTTTATATCTCTGGTTATTATTCAAGTTCTTAGTCAATGTAATTATAGAGCTCTCTATCACAAATCGCGCAGGTAAAGTAAATTTCAATATTTTTAATTTTATTTTATCTGCTAGACGTATGATGGTTGCAAATTATATACAAACTGTGATGAGAGCTGAAGATCTTGGAAACGGCTTAACCGATTTCAATTAGAGAGAGAGATATAGCCTCTATGAAAATTTTATTATGAACCCTCTCTGAGAATTTTTGCGCTTCACTTTTATGACGGACCGTCTCCAGTTCCTGGGTACTACTATATTATATACTGGCTATATATTATATTTTGGGTATTTACCAGTTTGCAATAATATATCGGATAAATTTCCTATCATTGGCTTAATATTGCGACATCAAACGTTTCTTCCATCCTTACATGTCTGTACAGACTGTGGTACACAGTAGGTACAAAGCTCCCGTAACAAGTGAGTCTTTGTATTTGGCGGATATCCGCACACCTTGCTTACAGGAACATCCACAAAGGAAACTGTTCCCTTACTCATACAAAACAGATACAACACTCTGTGCACACAAACAAAGTATACGTAGGTGTTGAAACTTAAGCTAATACAAAATGTTCGTTTTACATATATTTACGAATAATAGATATTAAGTATTATCGGCGGTTGAAAAATAAAGGGGTCCAAGCGATACTTTTCGTTATATTATCTAATAAATGTTTTTCTTAAGGCCAAAACCCGGTCTTTTATTCAAAACATATTTATAATTACTTTGACGTTCAGTTTGTTGTAGAACACAGAGAATGGTTTAAAAAACATCGAAAAGTGTTTCAATAACAGTTCTGTACCTCAAAAGAAAAAACGGAACCGGTCAATCCGCATGTCTGTCACAGTCTCGGTCAGAGTCTAATTTCTCTGGATTAAATAAGCTTACTAATTCCGGCATATATTCCAATAGGTAGAACTTGAAAAATATTTCCCCATACATTTGAGGAGAGGAGGTCATGTGTGGTGTCGCTTGAAAGGGTTTTTCGTAAGAATCTCAAAGTTATTTTTTTTTCAGAAGTTTATGTTACGTATTTCAAATTTTCCTGAAAACGAACCTTTAAAAAAATAATTCCCCACTTAGTTTTCAAAACTAATGCAGAATTTACAAAGTAAGTACATATTATATTTGTTTGTAAGTTGTACGGAACCTTCGGCGCGTGAGTTACACTCGCACTTGACCGGTTCTATTTTTTTAAGTAAAAAAGGCGCGAAAATGGGTAAAAAACATTTAATCCAAATTTCGTAGGATTATTTCCAGTTATTATGTAATCTAGATTTTAGTTCAACAGTGTAAATCAAGAATGAAAGTAAAATATGATTTATAATGAAAATTAGCAAAAAATCTGTTTTTTGATCTACATTATTGAGTGCTGCCGCTAGATAATCAAGATAACTTGGTTTTATTTTATTATCATATACTTAATTTATGTAGATCAAAAAAAGATTTTTTTCTAATAAAAAGATAAACAAGGTAATAAACATAATTATTAATTATATCCTTGTAAAAAATACATCAAACACAATAAAATTTTATTTAATCGAGAATAAAACTATGTCAGAACGAGATTTGGATATTGGACTTTGGATATTCAACTTGTTTATTTGCATCCAGAGCATAATTTATTCTAACGCTGGGTTTCTGGTACGACTAAGTCATACCAGAAACACTGCATTAGAAACCAAAACAAAAATTGTGTTGTGACGACAATTTAAGAAAAAACTCGGGTCGCAGTGCCAAACCCTGCCGACAATATAGTGTATTTGCTAATACAGGCATTGTGGCATTATTATGTGAACTTAAGTTTGTTTTTCGACAAAATAAAAAATTTAACCCCTTAATACATCCCTTAAAATAATTAAATTTTTCTAAATTTCAATATTAGACATGGATTTTATCAGTACACGCAATTAAATACACCCTTCCATAAGTAAATCCGTATCAACAAACTAGTGTTTTCATAAAATTTGAAAGTCCGGTCCTGTCGGGCCGATTTTATTAAAATTTTAGCAGCACATTTTAATCTTTACTAAAGAGATAAATTTCAATTTTGAAACGATTCTGACAAATTTTTCGGTATTTTTGGGCCCAAAAACTTTTTGGAACCCCTAAATACAACCCTGAAAATGGTCCGATCAGGCCCATTTTAAATAGGCTTCTTGCGGTGATGGGTTCCAATCTGTGTACCAAATTTCGTTTCAATCGATTAAGTCTGTCGAGAGTTATCGTGTACACACATATATATATATATATAAATATATATATATATAAATATATATATATATATATATATATATATATATATATATATACATACATACATAGGGCTTGAGAATAGCCGAGAGTGTAGCGGCGCTGTTGTTTACATGGCGTTGCTATGGTTCCTCTATTACAAGTCCCCAGTTCCCGAGTTCTAGCCCGAGAGCTGGTAAAAGTGTCAATTGGATTTTCAATTTATTATTAAAAAAAAAAAAATAATGAATTGAAAATATGAATTGGTGCTAGGCCCAAATAACCTTAGCTGTTGGTGGTCTTTAAAATACAATTAATTACAATTACATACATACATACATACATATATATATAAACATTTTTAAAAATGGTGCCAAAGTGTTCAGGAGAAATTTTGGTCCGACCCCTAGGTCCCGCCATCCGACCGACGCCAATAGTGTATGTGCCATATTATGGCAAATACACTAAAAACTGTAGATACTGGAAAAAATTGTACGGAATTTAAAACCTACATTAGAACTTCGATAACACGAACTTTGATAACTCGATCAAAATTGGTTGGCAATAGCGTCAAGAGTGAAAATTGATATTATTTGATAACCCGAAGTCTTGATAATTCGATTTTTTTGTGGCAAGTCATGGTTCGAGTTGTCGAAGTTCGATTTTATTTAGTTTTTACGTGTAATTCAGAACCACTTTTTTACTTAAAACATATTATATAAAAATTATGAATCCGAGGTACCTACTTAATGAGTAGCAGTTTTGGAATAGTTGAATACGTCACCTTAAGTATAAAAATTAGTTAACAAAACACGTTATATCAACTAGGAACTTATTGAAAACTATTTTTCTCGTTTTTAAGAGAATTTTTGTTTCTGAACTATTTTTCATTAATGGAACGGTAAACGGTTTCATCGTCTTCGCGCTCTGATGGGGTGAAACCGTGAAGTGGGTACGTGACCATACCAGACGAAAAGCAGTTTTTTTCGAAGTTAAATTAAAGGACTTTGTGGACAAAATAAATGTGTAAATTACGGAGTATACTTATAATAACACTACGTTCAACTATGTAATAATCATTTTATCTATCATTATTTCTAATTCGTTTTCTATACACGTATCAACCGCAACTCTTATACTGAAAAAGGAGAATATTATTATTTTTATAGTAAATCCTAATATGAAATAATGTTGTTTGACACCAAATTAGGTACAATGAACAACCTTGAAAATAACAATCAGATAATATAAGAACATATGACAATTTACAGGTGTAACAAAAAAACCCACATAACTATATCAAATTGTATAATATTAACAAAAAAATAGAACAAGCAATACGTAGCTATCCGTTGCTGTTACGTTGTGAATTTCATGAAATCGTTATTCACTACACGAAATGACTCAGTATTATGTTATTTTAAATAGAATTTTAATTTTTGAAGTGAAGCTTTTTTCGTTGCAAGTAATTTCGTTAAGCATTTTAACGAAAAAACAAAAAAAGACACAATCATGAGTAGAGGCATTGAAATGAGCTACTAGCCATCTGTGATATATGGATGAAATTAATTAGGTATAGTTAAGATCAGAACCAACATATATTAGTGTTTAATTTGTGTTTACACATAATACAAACGTTTACCTATGAAGTTTCACTATAGACACGTGAGATTTACACGTACCCAGTTTAATATACGAGTATAGTCAAAATACTATGTAAAATGTATAAATGTTTATTTTCACTCGATTTTCAATCATTTTAATTATTTGGAGAACCTTGTTAGCCATATAATGATATAACGAAGCGTTGAGAACACTGCGGTCAAGTTCAGAGTTGAATTAATCTTCTTCACGAAGAGGATTTTTTTCTTTTACAGAACCCGCAATATTAAAAATCAAGTGGAAAGAAGATGCGCATTGTGTTCAAAACAGTGCAATACCGATACGCATACTCCGGAAGCTCTGTGTGAAATGGCACTTCCGCACTACTTGATAGTGAGTTCAGTGCGCATCGGTTTTTGCCACGTTACTGGATCCTTAATATATATTTTACAAAAAACAATTTTAAAGTCTATGCGAAACAAGAAAATATATTTTATCATAACAAATTAGCTAATGCATTTCTAATTAATAGGTTCGCTAAGATATGCTACCTATATAATATTATGAAGACAACATATTAATATTATGCAATCATGTCTGTCACTCACACTACGGTAAAATCTTTCCATAATAATAATTTAATGTTCACAAACGGATATGAACTCACATTTGGTTTTATGAAATACATTTGCAGTTGCATGCATTTTGCTTTAGCATATGAAAGTAAAGTAGAACTTGTACTATCCGCACAAACGTGTGAGCACATACTTTTTAACAAAAAAAAACCTCCTTCAAAAAGCCACTAAAAAGAGGAAAATAATGAAATTTTAAAGTCTGCGCCAATTTAATAAAATATGAAGTCGGTTAGAAAGTATAGTACCTATAGTGATTAATATCTTCTTTTTAACCGACTTCATATTTTATTAAATTAGCGCAGACCTCAAAATTTCATTATTTTCCTCTTTTTAGTGGCTTTTTGAAGGAGGTTTTTTTTTTGTTAAAAAGTTTTTTATTTTTTACTTTTTAGTGTCAAAAAGTGACATTTACCTTAAAGGAAACACAACGCCGTTACTCTGTTTTATTAAACCGACATTCTTACGCTGTCCAATGTGTCAAAAAGTGACATTTACCTTACAGAATCACACGCCGTTACTCACTTTTATTAAAATCAGCCGAACTACTGAACCGATTTTGATGAAGTTTCTATGGGATCAATCTGAAAGTATATCCTTTCAAATAAAAAAGAATTTTCCAAATCGGTTTATAAATGATGGAGTTCTGAAGTAACAAACATAAAAAAAATACAACCGAATTGAAAACCACCTCCTTTTTGAAGTCGCTTAAAAAGAAATAATTATACAGCGTGTCCACGAAAGTTCTTTACAAAGGGAATTTTTTTTATTAATTATTGGAGCAAAAATTTTTTTCTGTGGAAAAGTTCTGCTTCGTCCAAAACCTCTAAAACACCAAAGAAAATTTTTTTCAGTGACGGATTTTGGAAGGAGAATTCTGTTCTTTGTATGGAGAGAGATGGAGGACATGTTGAATTCTGATTTATAATTCTGAATAAATAATTACTTAGAAGCTAGTTATGTTATAATTTTGAATTAAATTTGATTATGTAACTAATTTTGCGAAAATCTTGAATATCACAGATAATTTTTATTTTTAGTAAAATAAAACTTTTTGGATTCCCTCGTATAACTTTAGGCCGAAAAAAATTTTCTTTGGTGTTTTAGAGGTTTTGGACGAAGCAGAACTTTTCCACAGAAAAAATTTTTGCTCCAATAATTAATAAAAAAAAATTCCATTTGTAAAGAACTTTCGTGGACACGCTGTATAGATTTTGACAAGCAAAATGAAGATAATATTGAAAAAGAATTGTTTTAGAATCGAACTGCATTCATATTTTCCACGAATTCGCTACCTCGCGCAGTTGAAAAATGTTGCAGTTATCTTCAAACAACATTTTTTTGGAATTTTTAAACGGCTATAATTTTTGAACGCGTTGTTCGATTTTGATCTTTAAAACGGCATTCGACGCAGTTTTTTAAGCTCTAACAATATTGTAAGAGATACAAAATCGATTGGTTGAGAAATCTCGAAGTTATTTTGAAAAAACACTTTTTCCGAAATCTGTTGACTATGATATCTCTCGAACGGATTAACCTATTTTAATCCACTTAGCGGCATTCGACGCAGTTTTCTGAGTAGAAGAGCTGATTAGATTATGAAATCAATCGGTACGATAGTCTAGAAGTTATTTTGAAAAAACATCGTTTTAACAACTTTTTTTCGGTTTTTTTTTTGAATTTCTCAAAATCTATTGAGCCCAATCGGTTCAAATTTTAAGGAAATCTAAGTTCAGTTGAACCCTTTCGAATGCCGCAAATTGCGATTCGATCGGTCAAGTCGTTCAAAAGTTATGAGAGGTTTACCTACACACACTACACATACATACAGACATCATCGTAAAAATAGTCAGAATAGCTTCCTAGGATCACAAAACGTCGAGATCTGATGAAAACTCGATTATCGAAAATCGGGGTGAAATCAACAACTTCCCTATTTTTGAAAATTTTCAATTTTCTTAGCGGGAAGTTAACAAGCAAATAATCACTCATGTTTGGACATTTTGAGTCAACGATTAAAACAATAAATTGACAAAAACATCAAAGAGACTCTCGCAGCGCTGAGACTCTACTAACTATCCTTTACTCTCCGGTTGATTTGACGAAAATGGAATGCTGATTTTATGCCATTATTCCACTACATTAACGTCCCTTAGTTTAAAAACATTGCTGGAACCCGTACGAGGTCTATTGTTCACAGAACTATTGGTTAAAAAATACGAAGCAATCGCAGGTTTTCATGTTTATATGTAAACATCCTTATATACGGCTGGATTTGATTTTGGTGTGATTTTGTCAATGCTCATTTATTGTTTATACTAATTGTATAGACGACAGCATACTCCTGAGCATATAATTTGACCATGATCGTAGACACTTCTCGCTGACGTCAGCGTATAGTAAAACAGAAATAAGAACATGCGTACCTACTACTTTTGCCTCCAGCTCCGCCTGAAAAATTTTCTGGCAGCGCACCTGGTCAGCATCTCAGTGTGTGTAAGATCTTAGGAATTCACTCTATTCTGGGGAGGGGAGGTGCCAATGATGTTACACATCAATTCGTCACCTCAATTTAAAGTCATATTTCGGTTATAATTAAAAACTTAAACAAAAAATTTTAATTTTTTTTTCAAATACCTAGGTACCTAACTTTGAAATGATTTGATTGATCAGCTTCAAAATCTAATTAGATTTAAGTCTTGATAAACCCTTTAGATCACCGCAAGAACCATTCAAATTGGTTGATTCGTTTCAAAAAGTTAAAAATTATTTTGAAAAAAACACTTACTTATTTGAACATTTTTCGACAACGATATCTATGTCTCTCGAACGAATCAACCTATTGAGATCGGGTTTGCGGCATTCCACGCCGTTTTTTGGGGAATAGAGCTGATTAGATTCTGGAATCGATTGGTAAAGTATTTTAGGAGTTTAAAAAAAAACATTTTTTCAAAAATTTTATTTTTGAGATTTCTAAAAATCAAGTTGATCCATTAAGTTCAAATTTTTAGGAAATCTTAATCGAGTAAAACTCTTTCGAATGCCGCAAACCCGATCTCAATCGGTCGATTAGTTCAAAAGTTATTCAAGGTTTACATACTTGCATACACACACACACACACACACGTGCAATGTGCATACATGCATATAACACGCATACATACATACAGACACTTTTTGAAAATTTAAAATTTTTGAAAATCGGACTTTTTGAAAATTTACCATTTTTTAGCGGGAAGTTAAAAAAATCTCACAATTCAGAAATGACTGGGGAGGATGATGACCGACGACATAATGAATTATTTTCAGTTCTGTTCAGTGGACTCGGGCATTGATAGCCCAAGATTATAAATTCAGATTTACATATTCAGTGCTCTACTGTACAATTATGTACGTGCAAATAAATTATATTTTTGCATGTATATATGCAACTTATTTTTTCTTCTTGCATTAAAAATACATCTACAAGAGGTAGTGCAGTTCATTTCACATGCTCTTTTTTCCGTTATATAATACATTATTTATATTAAATATAGAGAAAGACATTACTCAGTTGTCACTATTTTCTAAGTGCAAGATTGATTGCGAAAATAAAAAATATCATATATACAGCATTACAGCGCGTTCATTAACAAAACTGTATGAATCAATAGATTGATAATATTATTATTCTAAATTAAACTGCTGAACAATGTAGAAAGCGACAATACCGAAATACAAATTAAAACTTATGATAAAAAAAATCCTCATCCGATCAACAATTTTTCTAAACAATAAAAAATGGTGGAACCTTTGGTGTAAAGATACGAAATGTTACAATTACCACAAAACACCAAACCATAACAAACACTCTCGACGTACGTTTCGCCAACCAAGTTGGCATCATCAGGAGATGATTAATCACATCCTGATGATGCCAACTTGGTTGGCGAAACGTACGTCGAGAGTGTTTGTTATGGTTTGGTGTTTTGTGGTAATTGTAACATTTCGGAACAATTTTTCTGTAGATTTTAATTTTTGTTTAATTTATTACTGTTAGATTTTTGATTTCTTGAAACAATTCATAAAACACTTTCAGCATTGATTAACAGAACCCTCGTTTATCTTCGTCAACAAGGTATGACAGTACAGTAGCCTCTTTTTATTATGTCAATGCTTCCAGTCTTTCCCCTCATGCGCCTTACTGTTTTTAACCATTACAAGTTACGCTACATGCTTTGATGAGACTATTGTACTATGTGATATCATCAGTTTGGACTCCTCTCGGGAGAGAGAAAAGGGGCTCCCGTTAAGTCATTATTTTTTCCCCAAAAGCCCCGTAGGCGCTGATATTGAAAATATATAGTAGGTACTTATACAGGGTGGTGAACGTAACTGCTGCACATAGGGATTTAACCCGTAAAATCAAACTTTCGCGATTTCCTGCTTCCCTAATTATTTTAGGAAAAATATCTTCAAATAATAGTTTTGGAACATAAAATTCTGCATCTAAATCATTAAACAAAATTAATTGTGCATGCTTTGTAACGGCAGAAATTTGATTTGAACATGTCAAAATTACCTCAAAAACAGATAGCGATAGCCATGGAACTTGAACAAAGTGATGACGTTTTAGCTGTCAGAAAATTTCTAATCATTTTGTTCAAGTTCCATGGCTATCGCTATCTGTTTTTGAGGTAATTTTGACATTTTCATATCAAATTTCTGCCGTTACAAAGCATGCCAAATTAATTTTGTTTAATGATTTAGATGGAGAATTTTATGTTCTAAAACTATTTATTTGAAGATATTTTTCCTAAAATAACTAGGGAAGCAGGAAATCGCGAAAGTTTGATTTTACGGGTTAAACCCCTATGTGCATCAGTTACGTTTACCACCCTGTATAACTTTCCGTAAAAATTGAGTGTTCAAAAAATATTAACAAAAAATCATTTTATAAACATTTTTTTCATTAATCCAGAAAATCTTGTAGATCAGTTTCAAATTGAGCGTACTCACAGAAACTGACACAGTAAATTAATAATATTGTTGAGTTTCATATACTAAAGTCGATCCTGATTAGTTATAAATCGAGATTGGCGTATGGATTAAGTGAAGGTTTTTATTTACGAGTAGATACTGTTTTTAAAAATAAATTTATTAGCTAACGGCTAACGTTTCGGAGAATTTTGTCTCCATCCTCAGAGCTCTATATAATAGAGAAAAAAACAAAAAAATTATAAGGTTGTTACGAAGATTGGCGTAATTTAAAAAGCGATACAATTTTAATGCGTTATTATAATGTACGTACCTTTCTTGTTTTATGTTACAGCTAAGTCAGCTTTTTGAGTTTTTCTACAAAACTAAACAATTAAAATTATATTTATTTTCATTTTCGTGTACGCCAAGTCATTACCATCGTTTGTTACCTAAATAATACAATAATTATAAAACAAGGTAATAATACGTATATTACTATAAAAAAAACTTAAGATAATAATTTGTCAATTTTTTGTTATAATTCAATTAATAATATCTAATAATTATTAATAGATTGGCATTAATGCATTTATAACCCCTAGGCATTAACGATGGACAAACAAATTCTAAGACCTTGGCATTGCTCTAATTTAAATTTTAACTTGCATATTTTGTGCACTCGAGGCAAATTACAATAAAATAAATTATTATCTATTAAAGTTATTTACGATAGCTGTCTAATAACTTACTTAAGTTTTTATTTCATTATAGAGATGACAGTTTTAGTTCAGATCGTTTTTATTAATGAATTCAAAAATATTTACCGATGACATTAAAATATTAAAACTGGAACAAAAAACGTTGCTTGCTTTCCCGAACACTAATATTTTAAATAAAAAACGTTGTGATGCGCGTCGTTAACGAAGTTAATTATAATTCTACAAAGTTTCAGTTTTTATCAATTTGCTTACCTACCATAAAAGTTCACTATCTCTTGGGCTGTAACATAATAATGAATACGGGTGAATAATCAGAAATTGAACGATTTTTCTCAACCCATTTTCACGTAGGCATTGGAACGTAATTTATGTTTGTTAGCCAACCGACATAATTAGTAATTTAATTTGATTTTAATTGATACATTTTTAGAGTGTTAGGTCTCCAAGTCACTATATGAATATTAAGAAGTATTAGAAATACCTTGTATTTTTGGTGTCCGTCTTGTGACTTCATGTGTTGTTAACACGACGCGTTTCAGCAACGAGTTGCCATCTTCAATGTGTGTTTTATAATATAAAAAATTAACCAAACCTGCAGATGGCAACTCGTTGCTGAAACGCGTCGTGTTAACAACACATGAAGTCACAAGACGGACACCAAAAATACAAGGTATTTCTAATACTTCTTATTATTGATTTTATTGCAAATAAATATTACTAAAATTTGCAAAAACTGTTACTGCGCTTGCCGCTTGACGTTTACAGAAAGGCTTTTTAAAAATCTATTATAATTAATTATAACGTATTTATTTCTATGAAATTATTAAAAACTCAACGCCATGTTCAACTTTGAGTGACTATATTTTGTTCTTAAAAAGCACAGCATACGGAGTGAATTACGTAAAGACGTACAAATATTTGATATCTGATATTACGAGGAAAGTTTGCAATCAGTATATTACAAATTACAATGTCCGCCAGAAAGTGCACCATACGAAACATCCAATTTTGCAGGCCTTGAGACATGTTCACGGTCCACATAAATATGTTATTTGCAGCGACTCTTTGAGTGCTCTTCAGGCATTGCAGCGTTCCTATCCCAGCCACCCTCTTATTTGTTTAATTCAGGACAAATTATCCACAGTCCAGTTTTGTTGGGTTCCCGGCCACATGGGAATTGCTGGCAATGAACTAGCTGACACTGCAGCTAAGGACGCTGCAAATAACGGTCAGAGTGTATTTTGTGTTATCGGTGACGACCTCAAGAGCGTACTGATTTCAGCCGTTCAGCAGCTCTGGAAGAATGAATGGAGTGCTGTCGATGAAAACAAATTAAAATTTATAAAATCTACAGTTGACCCATGGTTCACATCTTGCCGTCCCTCTAGGTGGGAGGAAGTGGTCCTTAGACGGCTGCGCATCGGTCACTGTAGATTGACACATGGTTTTTTAATGGTTCGTGAGGATCCGCCTCTCTGTGAGACGTGTGACACTCGTGTTACCGTTTCGCATATTTTAATTGAGTGTGTCCAGTTTAGGGACATACGACAGCAGATCGGATTGTCAGGTGATCTGTCGGTTGTTTTAGGAAATGATCCTGACAATGTCGATCTGCTGTTTTGATTTTTAAAAGAAACCGGTCTTGACCGGTTTATTTGATTTTATTTATGTGTGTACATTTGGGCCCCTTTACAGCCTTTATGGTTTTTTACTTTATATCTTACTACATGGTAATGTATGACACATTTTATTTGTACTTGTGATTATTTTGCTTTGTTGTGTGTCAATTTTTGATTTTGTTTTTATTTACATTTATTGTTTTAGACGCTATTGACCTCAGTTGTCGGGCGTCTATAATTTACAATTCAATTCATACGAAACATCTTTTAACTATGACGTTATCGACAATTTGATTTCGCCAATCTGTTCTGCTTCAATAAGCCATTTCGAAATGTTGAAAGACTAAACATTTTAAGGTAGTTTTATGCAAAATAAACTTAAAAAATTCTATCTGAAGGTACAGAAACAATCATTACCATGAATTCAAGATAAGCCTTGTGACCCCAAAAATATTGTTGTTAAATGAGTAATTTTCCAATCCTTTTAATTTTATTTATATGAAGATTTGGCGACCCCTGCTGGTCTTATTTCGCTACACTAGCTCTCTGACACTATTATTAATAAAATATGCATTTTAGTTGCTATATTATAATACTTGACAGTCTTGAGTTTATCGAACGAGACATGATAATAACTGTTCGTGAATATAATATTGGACAAAGTAGCTGCCGTTGGTTGATTGCTTTTCAAATTCCATTACAACGCGTCATTATCAACATTTTATGCAGCCAATAAATCCTGGAATTCTTCCGATAGCTATTTTTAACCCATCGAGCTGTACAGATGAATTCAAACTTCTTGCATAATCGATCAAACGTACCAAAAAGTCTGTATTCCAAGATAATGTTTAATATGTAAAATATTTCATATGTAATTAAATACAGCTGAATCTGCCAGAATGCCCTTATACTACGACATTTAGATTAGGTGGTAGGTACAAAATATACATCAAATTGCTTCAAAATAATAGTTTTTACTGAGATAAACATTTAAAAAGAAAAAAAACATTCAAATTGATGCACTTTTGTAGAAGTTATTACGAACGGAAGAAATTCCACAGACAGACAGAAACACGTACGAACAGTCGCCACGCGGAAAATCAATTTTTTATACGTTTTGAGGGTGGTAAAGTCAGAATCTGACCTTTAAGTATCTCGGATAAGATTTTTCGACCCTATAATCACCATATTTCCACTTCCTTACGGAACATGGAAATAAAAACAGTTTTTAGGTTAGAAGCTGCGAATTGTGAGTTTATAATCCCTATATTATTAAACGAGTAAATCTTGTATATATGTTTCTATGTACCTATAAAAATATTTTCTCGAAAACGGCTCTAACGATTTTGATCAAATTTACCGAAAAGGGGTTTCGGGGGGCAAAAAATCGATCTAGCTAGGTCTCATCTCTGGAAAAATTCGTTTTATTATCGATTTTATCATTTTAAAAAACAGTTTTTTAACGTCATAAAACAGTGTCGTATTGTGAGTAGGCTTTGGAAAAACAAACTATTTTCATTATTTATGTCAAAATTACTCTGACAGTCAATCTTTAACTTATTAAAATAATCAGTAATTATTTGAAAAGTAAAAAAATAACAACAATAAAATCTAAATATAATTATGTAAGTAGTTTAGCTAATATTTAAATAAATAGGTATGTTATTTTTATATTACTTATATAAAATATGTAGTATAGAGTAGGTACGTTAAATGTAGTATGACGTATAATCTTCACTAGACCTTTTTTTCTCAAAAACGACTAACGATTTTGATGAAATTTACAGAATGAGGATTTTTCGGGACGAGAAATTGATCTAGGTAGGAATTTTGGTTTCAGAGGGGAGCAATTAAAAAAAAGGTGTTTTTTTTTAGTTATTATAACTCGCTCAATTAAAGTCAGATTGATTCGAAGTCTATTTCTACATAGATTTTATATAATATATCACAAGTGTTAAAATTGTAAATGAACACTAATATAAGAAGTGTTTTGCACAATATGTAAATAATGACAAAACGGCAGGTCTGTGTAAAAACATATCGATTTTTAAAAACTATGGTGAAGATACATCCAAAAAAAGTTTTGCGCAGGTTATTAGTGGGGCCGCCAAGCGACGAATCCAACTTCAACCTTGCACTTTGTGATAGAGAGATGCCACTCGGTACGAATGTTGGTCGGACCCATATCTTCATTTTAAGAGGTGAAGGCATTTTGGGCCCCGCGACCGGGCCCCTAGACAGGGTGGTTGCGTAACTTTCAGGGGCAAAACGCCTGTAACTCAGCAACCGTTCCTCGCACAGTCCTGAGGGTTGTCTCATTGGATTCAGCGTACTCAATTTCATACGAGACGGCCCTCAAACTAACTCCGAAACCTCCACCAGCCCACGTATAGGGGTGAAAAATAAGTAGTCCAATGAAATGTTAAATTTTTTTAGGCTACGTTTGCATTTTGGGTAGGACAAAGTTTTTTCTTTCGTTGCGTGGGAGGGGGCGGTATAAGTTTAAAAATGAGTTTTCGGGGTCAACGGCCACCGCATTTGGCCGCCACCTTGAAAAGGGGGTGTAGTGGGGCTGTTAAGTGTTTAAACCATGCACGACGTGATAGAGAGATGCCACTCGGTACGAATGTTGGTCGGACCCATATCTTCACTTTAAGATGTGGAGGCACTTTGGGCCCCGCGACCGGGCCCCTAGACAGGTAATGGTTGGGTCCGTTAAGCGCCTAATCTTGCACGACGTGATAGAGAGATGCCACTCGGTACGAATGATGATCGAACACAAATATCTTCACTTTAAGAAATGGGGCCATTTTGGGCCCCACAACTGGGCCCATAGACAAATTAATTGCGTAACTATCTGGGACAAAACGCCTGTAACTCAGCAACCGTTCCTCGCACAGCCCTGGGAGTAGTCTCATTGGATTCAGCGCATTCAATTTCATACGAGACGGCCCTCAGACTAACTCCGAAACCTCCACCAGCACGCGTATAGGGGTGAAATACAAGTAGTCCGATGAAATGTTAAATTTTTTTAGGCTACGTTTGCATTTTGGGTAGGACAAGGTTTTTTCTTTCGTTGCGTGGTAGGGGGCGGCATAAGTTTAAAAATGAGTTTTCGGGGTCGACGGCCACCGCATTTGGCCGCTACCTTGAAAAGGGGGTGTAGTGGGGCCGTTAAGTGTTTAAACCATGCACGACGTGATAGAAAGATTCCACTCGGTACGAATGTTGGTCGGACCCATATATTTACTTTAAGATGTGGAGGCATTTTGGGCCCCGCGATCAGGCCCCTAGACAGGTGTGGGTCCGACCAACATTCGTACCGAGTGGCATATCTCTATCACAAAGTGCAATATT
This sequence comes from Mongoloraphidia duomilia, assembly GCA_039654895.1. Lineage (NCBI taxonomy): Eukaryota > Metazoa > Arthropoda > Insecta > Raphidioptera > Raphidiidae > Mongoloraphidia > Mongoloraphidia duomilia. The sequence goes on from CM077519.1 coordinate 34,624,173, forward strand.
AAGCGCTTAACGGCCCTAACCATCACCTGTCTAGGGGCCCGTTCGCGGGGCACAAAATCTCTCCACATCTTAAAGTGAAGATAACCTTGTCCTACCCAAAATGCAAACGCAGCCTAAAAAAATTTAACATTTCAATGGACTACTTGTATTTCATCCCTATACGCGGGCTGGTGGAGGTTTTGGAGTTAGTCTGAGGGCTGTCTCGTATGAAATTGAGTGCGCTGAATCCAATGAGACTACCCCCGGGGCTGTGCGAAGAATGGTTGCTGAGTTACAGGCGTTTTGCCTCAGAAAGTTATGCAACCAATTTGTCTATGGGCCCAGTCGCGGGGTCCAAAGTGGCCCCACTTCTTAAAGTGAAGATATGAGTCCGACCAGCATTCGTACCGAGTGGCATCTCTCTATCACGTCGTGCAAGATTAGGCGCTTAACGGCCCCAACCATCACCTGTCTAGGGGCCCGGTCGCGGGGCCCAAAATGCCTTCACATCTTAAAGTGAAGATATGGGTCCGACCAACATTTGTACCAAGTGGCATCTCTCTATCACGTCATGCATGGTTTAAACACTTAACGGCCCCATTACACCCCCTTTTCAAGGTGGCGGCCAAATGGGGTGGCCGTCGACCCCGAAAACTGATTTTTAAACTTATACCGCACCCTCCCACGCAACGAAAGGAAAAACCTTGTTCTACCCAAAATGCAAACGTAGCCTAATAAAATTTAACATTTTAATGGACTACTTGTATTTCACCCCTATACGCGGGCTGGTGGAGGTTTCGGAGTTAGTCTGAGGGCTGTCTCGTATGAAATTGAGTGCGCTGAATCCAATGAGACTACCCCCGGGGCTGTGCGAGGAACGGTTGTTGAGTTACAGGCGTTTTGCCCCTGAAAGTTACGCAACCACCCTGTCTAGGGGCCCGGTCGCGGGGCCCAAAATGCCTTCACCTCTTAAAGTGAAGATATGGGTCCGACCAACATTCGTACCGAGTGGCATCTCTCTATCACAAAGTGCAAGGTTGAAACGCTTAACGGCCCCACTATATAGTCTGACGTTTGTTATTAAAAGAATCGATTTTTGTGAGTTTTTCAGTAGGTACCTATGCAAAAAAAGTATTTGAAATTTACTGGAAGTTGTTAAGATGACATCACAGAGAAAAAGTACTTCGATAAAGTTGATATTTGGTATTAATGCTTAAAATTGGATTGTTAAAATGGTAACGGGCGAGCAAAATTTCATCTGATTCGAACATTTTTACAAGATATTCAATCTATGAAAATCGGTTTTTGCGAGTTCTTCAGTCAACAAAACAATAACGGCGGTAGATTTGAAAATGGCGACCTAAATAATATTTACAGGAAAAAATGCTTGATTCAAGTTGATACTTAGTTTTTACGCTTAAAAATACACATAGGTATTTAAAATATTTAACAGAAACAATTATTTTAAATTATGTTTCAGAAATAAATTCGTTTCGGAATAATATTCTGAGGAAATAATATCTCACAGCATACAAGTACTGTTTTTATTGAACTCATCCGAGCAAAGCTCGGCACCCAGATATTAATTGTTATTTACGCATGAAAAAGTTGTATAAACAATGACATACCACCGGTCTAGGTTATTCTCAAGTTCTTAGAATAATTTTCAATTCAGTTAGACATTTAAATGATTTTACTCATATAATAGAGCATCTCAGTTCAATGTAAACGGGTATGAATATGGTAATTAAAAATATTTTTAGAAAGAATTTGATTAATGAATGTTTTTGTGTGACCTATACCTGTTCAATTCATTCATATGAAAATTAATGATTTAATCAAATCTAAACTGAATACATTGACACAATTGGAAAGTGTAAACAAAATCTGATCAAGGCCAGGATTTTTTTCAATAATAAAAACTGTTGTAACTAATTTACCATATACCAAAAATATTAAAGTTATGCAACGCGCTGTTTATTATTTTATAATCATTATTCTATAATTAATTATTTTACACAATAAGTTTGTAGAAAGTCTGTGTGTATCCAGGGACAATACTTAATAGCAGCTTTCTCGTTAGCAGTTTAAAGTAATTCCAATTTCCAGGTATTCGATTGGCGGGCAACCGGGCAAATTCTTGGCGACCGGTGCCTTACGAGCGCGCCAAAAATTACAAAATTCTTTTATAGAAGATGGCGTATAGGCGCCAAGAATTATTTTTTTGTGATTTGAAAGTTCAGTATAGATGAGGGAGCACAAAAACATTTCTTTAATCAAATTATCATATCAGTATTTTATATTAATTTCAACTTGATACCTCTAGCCGTTCCTGAGAAAAAGGGTATTGACAGACAGATGCCTTCCTCTGCTACAATGAAGCACCAGCGGCATAGGCTGGCTACACACTGGACCAATATTCCTTTGACTTGGTGGCACTGGAAGGTCCTGGTCGTTCTCTTCGACCAGCCTTCCAAATTCCAATACCTTCCAGCCTCCAACATTTGACGATCATTGCGAATGGTGGAGCAGTCACACTACTCGCCCATGACCAACATTGGAACGTATTAAGCCGGACTCAGACGACGGGTGTACTTGGCCAATATTTGGTAGTGGCGTATACTTGCCATGTCGTGCGAGTGGTTTACTTGTACAATTATTGGTTACTGGTGAGTACTGGTCAGAGTCCCGTCGTCTGTCGGTAAAAATGGCACAAGTCAAAGGCATCACCCTTATTGGTACACCTGACCAGTCGATGCATGTCTATACTTGTGGTTGCGCTCACATGAGTTGTACCTACATATAATTTGTGTCTCCTGGAGTTGCTACTATTCAGTCAGTATAAAAAGCGGGTTAAAGAAATCCTACACAAGCAACGACATTTTTAGAACGACCGCTATTCATGATGGTCAACACTCATCTATTTCTATTCATCCCGCCAACATTTTGCTGGCGTATTAAACAAGCATTGCACACGTCGTGTGAGCGCCATTACCTGTTAATGGTTTGTGAGCTGGGGTACTTGCCAAGTATACCAATTTTGGTGTACTTGTCAAGTACACCAGTATATAAAATAAACATTTTTAAAAACAACGCTTTTATAAATGTAGATACTAAAAAGAGTAAAAAACTTTTGTCTCAGTTTAAGCCGATGCCACACACGTGTCCAGCAAACTAGGCCTTTTTAGTATCTACATTTATAAAAGCGTTGTTTTTAAAAATGTTTATTTTATATTATTTTATTATACAACGTGATTCTGTAATGAGTACCATAAATGATACAGGATGTACCTACTGTCAAAATAATACGAAAACCAAGAATAACTTTTTTTCCAAAAGTGCTTCCCTAACAAGATACAGGGTGTTAAAGGGTCGATTTGGAGAACACTTATTTGATCGTATCTTTTAACTGGGTTGAACAATTTAATTCATTTTTGGTAGACATCTACTACATAATAAGGACCGTAAACGGACAAAATTTTGTTGCATTTGAACCACCCAGTGGTGTAGAATTGGTGGTCATGTTCCAATGGAGGACGCATTGAAAACTTACTTTAATTTTATTTTTACTAATTTTTATTTTTTTGTTAATTAAACTTTATTACCTAGATGTATTCGACTTTAAGTATTTTATTTGTTTGTTAATAAAACTTTTTCTGTGATAACTTTGCAGCCTGGTATTTCACACAGTGACACGCAAGTCAGAATATCTCGGAAACGGACGCTTCTGGGCAAATGAAACAAGTGTACCTTTTTTGTTGTATTTGAACCAATAATACTAAAAAAACATAGAAAAATGGAAAAAACCCAACAGCAACTTTTTTTGGGGGGAAAAAGTGTCACATGACCCCCAATTCTACACCACTGGGTTGTTCAAATGCAACAAAATTTTGTCCGTTTACGGTCCTTATTATGTAGTAGATGTCTACCAAAAATGAATTAAATTGTTCAACCCAGTTAAAAGATACGATCAAATAAGTGTTCTCCAAATCGACCCTTTAACACCCTGTATCTTGTTAGGGAAGCACTTTTGGAAAAAAAGTTATTCTTGGTTTTCGTATTATTTTGACAGTAGGTACATCCTGTATCATTTATGGTACTCATTACAGAATCACGTTGTATATCAAAAACTATCTTAACATTATTCTATCCTACACCTTCAAAAATATTGACATACAATGATAATCGTCTTTGAACCCCTGTTTTAAGGAAGGAAATTGCTAGTATCAACTAATATCAAATCTTTTTGTCTTAATTGAATAATATTCAGTAATTTGGATTACATCAAAAGTCAAATTACAATATTCAAAAATTTAAAAAACCGGTAACTAAATCAATTAAATTGTAAACTGAGTTCGCAACTTTACATATACATAGTACCTATAATAATAATTTACGGGAAAACAGTGAGTTATGAACCAAGGTTTGCGGAGTGATACATATAAAAATAAATACGTAAATAATTGAAAACGTATAACAAATAGCAAACGTTCGATACGCAGGTATGTTTATTTGTTTTTTTTTCTTTTTGTTTGTAACAATGCACGTCTTCTACGCCGAGTTAACAATTAATGCGTAACAATTCTTTTCCTTTGTCAAACGGAAAAGGAAACTGAGAACTGTTTTTTCTTTACAATTATGAGAATAACGTATGGAATTTTACAATAAAATTTTAAATTATACGTTTGACATTCTTTTTTTTTCCTTTTTTATTGCGTGTCTCGTTGATAAAGTTAATCAATGTAGGTAACTTTAAATGTTATTATATTTTTATTTAATTCTTTTTGAAGTCCTATAATATGCACCCTTACTTTATGGTTAATAATTTACCTGCTATCATTAAAAATGTTTAAGACATCAATAATACTTTTACAAAACCTGCAAAAAAATCTTATTAACTTCCCATTGGAAGTTATTGTAATGGGTCCGAAAATCGAAATCAAAATTTTTAACAAATTTTTATGTTTTAAGGTCACTACACTATTTTTAAACTATTTTTGTAAATATGTCGGTGTGTGTGTGTACGTATGTTATCATTTCTTTCTAAGACGAAATCGCGAGAATGAAAATATCGACTACGTTATGGTGCCAATCGACGTGTATTAACGTAAATATGATCTGAAAGAAATTTTTTCAAAATCGGTCCAGCCTTTCTTTTTTCTTAACCAAATAGACCAAAAAAGTAGATTTTACACAATATCTCGCGAATAAAAAATTATATCGACTTCGTAAGGATGTCAATCGAGGCGTGTTAACGTTATTTTGATCCGAAAGAAATTTTATCCAAATCGGCTCAGCCGTTCTTTTGTTTAAAGAAAAAAACGGCCAAAAGTGGATTTTATGCGAAATCTCACGAATAAAAAATGATATCGACTTTGTTAGGGTGCAAATAGAAGCATATTAACATCAACAAGACCCGAAAGAAATTTTATCAAAATCGGTCAAGCCGTTTTTTTTTTGTTTACATAAAACGACTGCAAAAAATTACCTAGATTTTATACGAAATCTCGCCCAAAAAAATTTTATCAATTTCGTTGAGGTGTCTATCAGAGCATGTTAACGTCACTAAAATTTTATAAAAATTTACAAAAATTTTATAAAAATCGGTCCAGCCGTTTTTTTAATTTATTGTTAAAAATAAATAATAATTATTATGTTTTAATGAGTAAAATGATTACTTTTCTGTGTAATTTCTAATTTGTTTAATAATATTAAATATTTATCAAACTGGGAAGTTCGTCGTGTGGACTTCAAGGGTCGCACTTTAGTCCTAACAAACGACCCGTCTCACGGCTTGGTGAAAAATTTGAATTGGCGGTTTTTTTTATAACAAAAAATTTGGAAAACGGTTGATCTGTGGATCAACCCTAAAACTTCCCGCAATAAAAAATTCAACCCCTTTATACATCCCTTAAAATAATGTTTTTTTTCTTTTTCAGTATTATTAGCAATCCAACATCTGCACCAAATTAAATACACCCTTCAGTAAGTAAATCCTTACTCGCAAACTAGTCAAAAAAATTGTAAGGACGGTCCTGTCCTTCCGATTTTTTTTTAATTTTAGCAGCACATTTTAATCGTTACTAAAGGGTTACATTTCGATTTTGAAACGATTCTGAAATTTTTTCGGTATCTTTGGGCCCAAAAACATACTTCAACCGCAAAAATCACCCTTAACATGGTCCGATTGACTCCAAAATCTAACCAGATCTAAGTCTCAATAAACTCGTTCGAATGCCGCAAACCTGATTTCAATCGGTTGATTCATTCTAAAGATACCGTACGACAAAAATTTGGTTACACACATTCATTCATACACATACACACACACATACGGACGTCCATCCAAAAATAGTCAGAATAGCTTCCTAGGAGCTCAGAACGCCGAGATCTGGTGGAAACTCGATTTTCGAAAATCGAAAGGAAACCAAACTTCCCGTTTTTTGAAAATTGTCAATAGCGGGAAGTTAAAAAATGTTATGATTGTCACGAGTTTCTTAGCGATAACATTTTTTTAAATTATACTTATACATGTATGTGTAATAATGTTAGTGTTACTGTGTATCTAGTAAATGTTTTTAACTTCCCATTGGAAGTTATTGTAATGGGTCCGAAAATCGAAATCAAAAAGGAAAAAAAAAATTTATGTTTCAAGGTCACTACACTATTTTTACACTACTTTTAGAAAGATGTCTGTGTGTGTGTATGTGTGTGTATGTGTGTGTGTGTGTGTGTGTGTGTACGTACGTATGTATGTGTCCATTTCTTTCTAAGACGAAATCTCGAGAATGAAAAGTGATATCGACTACGTTAGGGTGCCAATCGACGAGTATTAACGTAAATATGATCTGAAAGAAATTTTTCAAAATCGGTTCAGCCGTTCTTTTTTCTTAACCAAATAACCTCCAAAAAAGTAGATTTTACACAATATCTCGCGAATAAAAAATTATATTGACTTCGTAAGGGTGTCAATCGAGGCGTGTTAACGTCATTTTGATCCGACATAAATTTTATAAAAATCGGTTCAGCCGTTTTTTTTTTTTTTTTTAATTATTGTTAAAAATAAATAATAATTATGTTTTAATGATTAAAATGATTACTTTTCTGTGTAATATCTAATTTAATTATTATTATTAAATATTTATCAAACTGGGAAGTTCGTCGTGTGGACCTCAAGGGTCGCACTTTAGTCCTAACAAACGACCCACCTCACGGCTTGTTTTTATTTTTTACGAAATTTGAATTTACCTGTACATAAGTTATAGACTCAGAGAAACACGTGGTAAAAACTTAAAAGAATTAAACGAAATGTAGTAGCTACATTTATTGAATCTCTTTACTGCATGAAACTTAAAATGGTTGCAATTGGATTTTATAGGATAGGTACCTATATAAGGCGATGAAAAAAAATTTGGATTAAAAAGTTCGAAAAAAATGATCGAAATTGTTTCAAATAATAATAATATTTTCACTCCTTTATTTTTAGAATAATTATACAACACTTTCGGTTGCGGCCGAAGACGAGAAAAAACCCAAGTATGGTTCGGCTTTGTCCAAGAAATTGGCTTTCGGTCGGTCTCTAGAAATAATGTAAAATGATGTTTTCTAGTCAGTCATGTTTAGGACCTCCTGTCTCAAGAACACATGTAATGATTAACTTTTAACAAAACATTCTACTTTATCTTGACTGTCTTCTAATCGCGTACTTGTTTAATTCTAATTATTTCTTTGTTCTGTAATTAATTAAGTTGTGTGAAATAAGATTGTAAGACTGTAATTATTCACATAAATTATAAAATCAACTCAAGACATGCCAAAAACGTTGTTACAACTCCAAAACTGAACTGTATAATACTTTTCCATTATAACCCCGCACTTTAAAAGAAATTGGTTTACATTATTCTTCTGGGTTTGAAAATGGTAAAAAGAAGTCATGCTAAATTATAGCATATTGTGCGACTAGTGGGAGAAAGAGAAGATTTCTCAAGCGTGGAGTTTGCTGCACGAGAGTAGCGGGTGCGGTAACACGCGAGTGGACTGTGGAATCTTCTCTTTTGACCAATAGTCGCACATAATATTTTGTTCAACTACCACAAAACAGTGTAAAACAGTGATTTTTGGGTCATAATATCTCCAACACTTGCGTATAAGTTTCCCGAAATGAGCGTGGGCGAAATGCTATTTCGCCCACGCACATCTCGAGGAACTTCGCAAGTGCTCGAGATATGAGCGTGGGCGAAATGCCATTTCGCTCACTCTCTACGTCAACAGTCAGGGAATATTTCATGCGGGTGTTGAACAAATATACTTATTCATGCCAGGAGGGGATATAAAACTTAAAACGAAACCTGTACTGCCGAAATAACAATATATTTTAATGTAGAAATTGTCGGAAGTGAGCACTTCCTTGGCACATAGGATCAATAAAAGCAATACTGATTAATTCAAAATTTGCATTTAAAAACTAACGTTTCGGTATTCTTCATACCATCTTCAGAGTCTACAAGAAAAATTATAATGTTGATACAATGGTTGTATGTAAACGTGGGTGAGAATATTTATATGGTGAAAAAACAATTATTTTGTGGAAATAAAGTTAAAGTTAACAAAAATTGAAATATGTTTTTATCTTACCAAAATGCTGTCAATTTCTTTCAGTATTTTGTTTGATCGGTTAATGAACATGGTGTTGACATTGTTGGTTTTTTTTAAATAAAAAAAAAAAAACAATTACATTCCATTTTTAGATATAAAGGTTATTCATACACTAGACAACTCTATTTTGACAGACTGGTACCTCAAACCTACCCACTCAGGCAGATATTTGAATTTTTTCTCTGATAGTCCGTTTCAATACAAAGTTAATGTAATAAAAAACCTCATATACCGATCAACACACATCTCTAGTCCACAATTTCACAAAAAAAACCTTGAAACAATAAAACAATTTCTATTAAAAAATAACTATCCGTCCTCATTAATCAATACAATTACTAATAAAACTAAGATTCGTAACATCAATAACAACAAAAATAACACTAACAATGGTAACACTAACAATAATAAAAATAAACTACACACCTACTACTCTATTCCATACATCCCTATATTATCCGAGAAAATAAAAAATATATTCAAATCAGAGGATGTTCAAATTTCTTGTAAAAATCATAACTCTATAAATAAAAACTTCTTTTCCAAACTTAAAAACAAAAATGAAAAACTACAAAACTCGGAATTAGTCTATAAAATCGATTGCAAGAATTGTGATGCTACATATGTTGGTCAAACTTCTCAATATCTGTCCTTACGATTAAAACAACATAATTATGACCTAAAAAAATTTAAAAAATACTTTTATCCCAATTCCAATCTAACATCGCTAGTACAACATAGTTACAACAACAATCATGAGTTTGATTTCAACAATACGAGCATATTAATTAAAGAATCCAACTATTTCAAACGGATATTCTTAGAAATGGTATTTATTAAAAAATTTAAAAATAGCGTCAACAAACGTACAGATATTGAGAATTTGTCCCATATATATAGTAACTTAATCGATTTATTATAACCTTTTACATAATTGTCTCTGTTAAATCCTATCAAATTGCTGTTTTTTCGTTTTCACTACTCTCAACTTTCAGTATAACGGATATTAATTAGAGGTGAACATAGATTTTATTTCCAATTTTATCAGTGAAACTACATTTTACTTTTAACAATTTTTATGATTTTTTATTTAAAAAAAACCAACAATGTCAACACCATGTTCATTAACCGATCAAACAAAATACTGAAAGAAATTGACAGCATTTTGGTAAGATAAAAACATATTTCAATTTTTGTTAACTTTAACTTTATTTCCACAAAATAATTGTTTTTTCACCATATAAATATTCTCACCCACGTTTACATACAACCATTGTATCAACATTATAATTTTTCTTGTAGACTCTGAAGATGGTATGAAGAATACCGAAACGTTAGTTATTAAATGCAAATTTTGAATTAATCAGTATTGCTTTTATTGATCCTATGTGCCAAGGAAGTGCTCACTTCCGACAATTTCTACACTGTTTTCAAGGATCACACTGCTCTATTTAATTATAGCAACTTCAAATTCAATATATTTTAATCTTAAAATAAAATATGCACTCACGTCTTCCAAACGAGTGCATATAAACTCTATACAGTATATTATGTACCTAGAGTGTAAACGAAAACATCGACAAACCTCTACACTCTACAGGTTGTACGAGATACTCAAACAAGTATATTTTAGATAAAAAACCTACGTTAGGAAGCGTCAACCAACATCGCTTTGAGGCGTCAGAGTTTGTTATCAGTGAGGACGACCTACTAGCTAGAACACGCCGGAAATATTTGAAAGGATGCCAAATTATGGGTGCGTTGTTGCAATGCTTGAAACTAAGTCAGTGAAGTACATCTTGAACAGTTAGTATATGTAATGGGACCCAGGCTTATCATCTCCTGTAAATATCACAGACAAAAATATCACAGTAACAAAAAAACACTAAATAACAGTAGAATAGTATAGAATGGATTTGAGTTTTGACACCAGCGTCATGTGACTACCAGTTTCATTGGACTGCTATTTGCCTACCGCGAGAAGCCTCGTAGCAACGTGAACTGTCTTTTCCTCGACAAGAAGGGTTAGAATGTGCATTACAAATATAGGCTATAAAACAAATTTTTTAGAAAATTATTGTGCAATAAAAAAATCCTAAAATTGTGTATTTTTCATTCAGATAATGCTGCTACGGAAGTGATGAGAACTATAGCCAGCCAACACAGGTGATTATATCCCACCCTCTGATTACATTCATGACGACCGTTTTTCTATCTTACTCTTTTGCATGGCTGATACGGGATGCCCAAAAGCTCTAGTTTAGAACGTAGTGTGAGTTGTGACGGATGACAGTTGGCATACCAGCTGGGTTTATGCACATTTGTGTTACAATAGATTTGACGTGGAAATGTCAATTATCAGAACAGTAGTTATAAAACTATAAGGTACAAGTTGGAACGATCGTTCTCAACGTCATAAGCGGTTTAAGCGAATCTGTTTAAAATATATTTAAATAATTCTTGTTTCCTATAAAGAGAATGCGGACACAATGAAGAACAAGCTGGCTTTGATGATTTGTTTACGAACGAGGAATAATGTGCAATGTTCAAAATTATTAAATTCTGACATGTGGGACGACTCCACTCGTGGGAGTTTCACGAAGATATTTATTTATGTATAATGTGTAACGTGATAAAAAACGTTCTATAGAAAAACCTTTTGAAATATGACTGTATTAGGTCCTTTTTCTCCAAATGAGATTCTATAATATAATTTCTATATTAATATAAGATGTTTATTGGTGTTCAAGAGATTCAACATGTTAGTATGTGTTATACCTACATTTAATTAAAAATTAACAAATATTCGTCTCTCGAATAAAAGCTTTTTCTTAGAAGGTATTTCTTAAAGCATAATTGGTTTCAAACCACTTTGAAATCCAATTCATAAAATATTTTAAAAACTGAGACAAGTATTCTATGTTAACAAATAGAAAACGACTTTAAACAGTGAAGCATAACCTATAATATAAAATACTAAACATAAAACAGTAGACGAGAAATAATTTTCAGGGCCATAAATCTGATAACAACGTACAAGTGCAAGTATTGGTTATATGTTATTTACAACAATACATGATTGTTAACATAGATTGTTAACATTTACTAGCTATAGTATTGTGTGTAACATCAACGTAATTTTACTCTAATTATTCGCAAAGTCAGCGAGTATTTCCACGCTTGTGTTGGTTGATTGGCACATACTTTCACTAGTAGGTATTATTTATAAAAACTTGGTGTTCGTATAATAATATGTAAATAAGGCGACTTGCCATACGGTAGGCGGTTTGTCTATAAGCTGTTCCACATATTATAACAAACATTAACGCTTATTTTTGAAGACTGGATCTGTTTTTCAAATAGCAGTTTGAATAACTCCGCGTACGATAGCAATATGAATCTCTTGACAAGGGATGGCATCTTTGAATTTGGTGTGAATCATATATTTTATCAAGTGATGGTTAAAATTATGTTACAATGTTGTAATCATCTCCTGATGATGTTAACATGGTTAGCGAAACGTGCGTCAAGAAAAGGGTATTAGTGTTTTGTGGTTACTTTTTTAATATTCAATACCAAAATAATAATATTGCCACAAATATCTGTTTTCTTTTTCAGGTTTCGCAGAGTCTCACAATTTTCGCTAGCTTTTTCAGAATATTCATTAAGTAGAAAATTAATTAAATTGGGAAAACTAATATTTTCAAGTTTTACTCTGACAATTACAAATTATTCATGGTTTCCATTGACATATTGAAAATTCCATAACTTTTCCAGGTTTTCCAGTTCTACAAAAGAAGAAGAAGGTTGTAGATTATAGACGCTCAACAGCTGATGTCATTAGCGTCTGCGCCATTCTATTAAAGTAATTGTAATGTGACTTTGATATTTCATTAAAGTGATTCAAAATAATTCGCGCAATGTTTCCCCGCTTCCCCTAAAAACCTGCTAGTTTTTCGATGCTAAATAATTCGTGATGGTAATTGTACTATCCCCCCTCATTGCTTTTATTCAATTTTTAGTTTATTCAGTTATTATAAAAATAAAAATTTATCAGCTCAAAAATACAAAATAAAATCAATTTTAAAGGAGAGAATAAATTATGAGTTAAACGTTTCTACTTCCTATTATTGCATAATGCATTTACAGAATAAATCGATTAAAAACAAATTGATTCTATTTTACTAAGTCACAATACATTATAGTCTAGCACGTAGTAACGCATGAGTTCCAAAAACTATGCGGCCAAAATTTTTTGCGTGATTCTTTTTTATGTATGTTTTAAACGATATGGCACCAAGTTTTTTTATGGCACCAAGTTTTTTTACAAAATTACTTTACGAATGGTCTTTATAATTGATGTCAAGTAAAAATATCGTATTTTCGAAAAAAAATTGTCTGTCTGTCTGTCTGTTCCAGTACTGTCGATTTGTATGTTTGGTTGCTTATAACTAGAGAACTACTGCTCTAATTTCAGTTAAATTATTATTAATCGTTACCTTAAAGTTCAACTTAAAATTAATGTACAAATCATTATGTTAAGCCATCGGAAAGCAGCATAATTCCGTTATGTAAAATCGAGTGGGAGGAAGCCACGGGTACTTAAATAAGTAAAACTCTGAATCGTAGACAAAAAATGTTTAGACAAAAGTTGTAGAGAATTGTATCCTCTACAAGATTGTATACTTAAGCTATTTTTATGATAACACTTACCGTTTACGAGAAAAATGCAAAAAACCGATATTTGCGACTTTTGACCTTGAATAAATTTTTTAGCACACATGGAATCGATAGGGACTTTTGATATTTTACTTACAATAGTGTACCAAAGACCTATACCAATATTGAGCTCTATGCGAATTATTGCAAACTGAAATGTTTATTTTGACCGGACTACGTGGCAATATGCATTTTTATAATCAGTACTACATACTAAAGAGAATCACGCAAAAAAATGTTAACCGAATAGTTTTTGGAACTCATGCGCCACCACGTGTTAGAGTTAGACTATTAATACTCTCGTGCAATTAAACAATAAATTGATGTTATTTAATATTTTTCTGTATTATCGATTAGTTGCACTTGCAGCGATTATCTCTTTTATCTCTTTTGTTACTGCAAAACCCGATCAATCGGATAATACCCGATTGATAACAATAAAATAACCGAAATGAATAATTTTGATTCCATTCAATCTACAGGCATGAAATTAATATGGAATGCCAAAACATTGTGGAATACTCTTTAGACAAGTACAAGCATAATAATGTTATTACAATATTTTATTCTTGAAGGCTACCTTACAGGTAAGAATGTTACAAACACAACTTAAAAACTTAATAGCGTATCGGGTTTTGCAGTAACAAAAGAGATAAAAGAGATAATCACTGCAAGTGCAACTAATCGATAATACAGAAAAATACTAAATAACATCAATTTATTGTTTAATTGCACAAGACTTTAAAAATTAAAACATTAATTTACACGACGGCGCTAGGTTTTAAAATTTTAAATGACCCGGTATGACGAAAAAATAAAGTTAAACATTTAAAATTAGGCGTTTAAGTTTTGAATGCAGAAATTAAAATTTTAGTCCTATAAATTAGTGATGCGCGATACGAGATGTTTTAGTCGATTGTCTCGATTGTTCAAACATCTCGATGACTCTCGATGGTTATCACTTGGACTCGATTGTTATTGTTTCATAGTTCACCGAGACCGAGTCGCATAGTACTGAATCGTACACTGTCGAGAGCTACATAATATACAATCGTTCACCACTCAACAACTGTAGTCGAGTCGATGGTCGATTGTGCAGTAATCGCTTAATATGAATTCAATTGTGAAGAGATCACATAGTACCGACTGAACAATGAATAATCAACGAGTCGCGTGAACGTCAGTCGACTAGCATATAACCTTGATTCGCGATTGTATGTATTCTCCTTCACCGCTATCGCTATAACCTATGTGGAAAATAATCGAGTTGAACAATCGAATATGTCGATTGTAAAATCAAACTCCGAGTCGATTGTGGACTCGATTGTTATTATGATCGATTGCAATTGTTTCGATTGTAAAAACATCTCGTATTCGCCCATCACTACTACAAATATTTATGTAATCTACCCATGTTGTACTGCACACTTCTTTTTTTTAATGTATACCCAAATCTCAGCAATGGCGTCATTTAATCTATTGGTTAATAGGTATACAGGTTCCGGCAAATTGTGTTATCCATTTTAAACAGCTTATAAAACTGGATTAACTTAAACAATAAAACAAATGAATCCTCGACAATACATTCTTCTAAAGTCTAAACGCTTGACAACTTAACAGCTTGAAGGACGTGTCGTAGAATAGCATTTAATATTTATTTTGTTCGTTTGCAGCATTTCTAGATTTCTGGGCCTTTTCATATACACTCTACATTTTAAATAACTCCAGTTCCAGAAATCTCAGTGGTCAAGGAATGGTACTGAATAAATTTCTCGACACAAAAGACGCGATGTTCTATTAACCCAATGCTCCATTTTGTCAACAGCTGTCAAATAATTCTGAAACAAACCCAACCCTACACTTTCAGTCAAAAATGTTCTTCTAGTAAATTGTTGATTAGTTTTGATTCTATTAAAGAAATAAAATGGGCAATACATAGCCGGATCCTGTACTGTCAACAGAGTTTTGTTTTGTGATTAAAATTTTAGGATGCGTTCCGATATGTTGCACCATTTTAGTACCACAATGTACATTTCGCTTAAAGAAATTGTGTGAACTTAGATAAACTTGTCAATAACCCAGAAAAACACAAAAATATAAATCTGCAATCGTTCCGCTTTCAAATAATTTAGTAAGAAGAAGTAAAGTACATTCGTGGTTTCCCGTATTGAATGCATATCTTGGTCACAGTTAAAGTGATTCATATCAAATAGAATTTACACAAAAAATATAGTTATTGAACCGGGATGTATATTGATCAGTTTTTTACTCAGAGTAAAAATCGTAGTTATATATATAAAGATTTATTGTCATCAAATAAAAACATAATACAATAATATTTTTTACATAGCGGTTCCTGTTTTAACTTTAACCCGCGCTCTTCCTTTTTTTTTTGACAATAACGGTTGTTATGCATAGCGACTTCATTATTTAATTAGGAAAAAAAAGCACTTAAAAACCTATTCAAAATCGTAGTTGCTAATTAAGTGCTGCCTTTGTCTTTTATAAAAGGTCATTTTATAATCGCGGGCCGAAGCCCGCAGGTTGATGTAATTGGAAAATTACTGATTTTAATAGAAATTTAATTTAAAACATGAAAATTGTATATAGATACATATTATCGCCGTATAATATATGTACCTATAGTGTATACTTCGTTTTTTTTTTAAGAAATAGATATAAAGTTTGTTACTTGAACAAAGTTTTTAAATTTTTTTAAAAATTTGTATAAACATAAGATTGGCTGTATAAAATGATTATGTGGGCCGTGAATATAAAATAGCCTTTTAAAGGAAAATGTTGCACAATGGCTTCCACAATTAAGGGGAAGCTGAGAGGGCTCTAATCTGGGGGCCCGGGAGTAAAGAGGGAACATCCGTGGCAGGTCGACGAATTAAGACATGAATAGAAGATACAAATCGGAGCGGTCAGGTTAAAGGGGCCCGCCAATAAAGATCTTGGCCTGTGGGTCCGCTACTGGATGTGGGGGCTATGGGTTGTACAATGGACACCATTGAGCTATAAGTTTATGTCGGGTTTATCGTACATTTAAATCACGCTGCTATGTTAATTCGCTGTTATTTCTATGGTTACTTCGTATGTTTTATGTATAAAAATTTAACAGTGATAAACAAAACAGCGTGTTAAATGTACGATAAACTCGACATAAGACTACGATTTTTAATTTGAGTAAAAATCTGATCAGTACATTTCATAGTTCATTTCAATTCAATAATCAGGTTGCGTATCTGCTTTAGCTTTATTGAATCAAATTCAAATTTATTTAATCGACACAGAAATTCGTAGTACCTGTCAATTACACTGATTATAGAAGTAACATTTATTTAAATACTTATTATCTCTGTTTTGTAATAAGATTAATTCATATTTTTCAACAAAAAAAAGCTATAAATTCCGAGAAAAGCAATAATTTATCTCCAAATGAAAACAAACTTCAGAATTAAAATTATACAAAATTTTATATTTTATAAAGTTCAAAATTAATTTAATATATCATTTAAATTTGTCACAAAAACTATTACTTTGTCTTACCAGGGTCTGCGTTGATAACAATCGTGTATAGAGCCGTTCTCTATACAGTATTACGGTATTTATTCAATGACTGTTCAACCGTTACTCCATTAATTTTAGTTTTGGCGAGAATGTTAGAGATTTGTTTCATTGAAGAAAACTATCAATCACAACAGCTGACGTATCGTGTATCACATCAAACGCCAAATGATATCATTAAACATCGAAATTCGGTAAAAAATCACAGGCCCGGGTTAAACATTTATGATACAATGACCACACCAATGACAGTCAAAACGTTATTATTTTTACATAAAAAAATGTATGTACCTACAGACGATTCTAAAGAAAAGCTTAATTTAAACAGGAGATTCTAAAAAATTGGATACATTTTTGTTTTGTGGAAAATATTCTTATATTAATGCATCTTTTCCAGAGTTTTGTATAAATAGATCCCCCTGTATGCCCGAGTATTTCGTAATTGCAATTTTTTAAATGAAGTGTGGTTTTTCTTTTTAAAATAATGCAGGCTGACATAATTTATGAAAATTTCTCTTAACATAATTAATTTTTTTTATTAAACGCTTGTTACATTTTTGGAACACTGCGAATATACATTCAGAGACAAAAATATTGCATAATTTTTTTTTTGTTTATTTCTTTTTTATGTACATTTTTTACATAATGTCTTATCCTAGGGCATTGTTTCCTAATCTGTGGTCCGCGGACCCCTGGGGGTCCGCGAGCATATGTTTGGTGGTCCGCGGTCCCATACGCATCTATCTTACTTAGAGCATTAACAAAAATAAATAAATTACCTACGCCAAACATCTCGTAATTATTAGTTGCAAAAAAGCAGCACCAACCTTCTCATTAATGTTTTTCTACGAAAAAGTTTGTTTTTTGTTTTTTAATTTAATGAAGGAATACTAAAATATAATATTGTCCGAAAATTGCACCTTTTTTTCACTCAGGGGTCCTTGGCATTATGCTTGATTTCCTTGGGGGTCCGCGGCTGAAAAAGGTTAGGAACCGCTGTCCTAGGGTGTTTTACGTATAGGTACTAACAGTAGCGAACTTCCATAAGGCCGACTAGGCCCAGGCATAGGGCGGCCAATCGGCGCTCGCTATCTAGCTGAAGCACGTGCGAGACGCGGCGAGCGGGGTGCGGCGGCACGCACTGAGAAAACTCTATATGGTCTTATAACTATCAGAGACAGAAATAACTCAGAAATAAAATATCTCTAGCGAATTTGACCCGAACGCAATGCTGATTTTCGTACAAGCCGTCCCTTTCTGCGAAATGTGAAGTTGTACGTTGTACGTTCACATTTCGCAGAAATGGGGAGACTGGTACTGACCGGCCTAAACTGCTAGTCCACCTTTGGGTACTAATGGTCAAATAATTTACATTAGCGGCCTTACAACAGATTTTAAACGAAAAGAATAAACATAAAAAAATATGCAATATTTTTGCCTGTGAGTGTATAACCACACGTTTACAAAAAGCAATTATTATATTTTAAAAACTAAGTAAAAACATATTTAAGGTAATCAGAGTAGTAATCTTAGAATTTTAAGTTTGGTTCCGTCAACATTTAAATTATTGAAAAAGAAAATCTTTAATTTCGACAGAATAGTTTACGGATCTACTTATGTTCAAAAATTCAATTTTGAGTTTCTGGTGAATTTACATTTTTTCAAGTCCCCTGTACAGCTGAACCCAAAAAAAATTGTTTTTAAAAATGTTTATCTGATCGTCTGTCTGTGGTAGCACCTAGAATCTAAACTACTGGATCGATTTTGCTTAAATTTTGCGTACGTGTTCAAAACGGTCTCACCTCGATGGGAAATCGCAAAATCGGCCCATGCTCAAGGAGAAGTGGATCCATAAAAACCAGAAAAAACAGGTTAAAAAGATGTGAGTGACGCTGTACTCACGAGAGTTAATGTGTAAACATATTGTGAGCTCATATCATGGTTTCATTCGGAAAAATATGGATGTGCACTGGTTTTTATAATTTCAAAATTTAATTGGTTGACTCAAGAAATCATTTAGGCATTCTAACCTAAAAGTTTATTTTCAAAACATTATTTTTAGTCGATCATTTTTAAACAGTTAATATTCCAATATTTGGAGCAATATAAAAAATGCGTCTGTACCGTGGGGCGAGACTTGCGTTGTTTACTTATCAAAAACAGGTAAATATGTTTTTCTCGAAAACAGCTCTAGCGATTTTAATTAAATTTTACACATGGTACCAGTAGTATGAGATTGCATGACTCCTAGAAAATGCAAGGAGGGAGGCTGTGTGGGTGACGATGTATGCACTGTATACAGGAGTATGTAGGAGGAGGTTTATAAATTATAAACCTCATCCTATATATAGGAAAGCTAAGTTCAAGTTATGTCGGACAATTTCCTGGTTCCCAAATTCTTATATCCTTTAACAGCCCGTACTTATATAATATCTTTGAGAACACAAAGAACAAGAAGAATGTATAATTGATAAGTGATGTAACAATGATAACTCACCCATTAGTGT
Source organism: Mongoloraphidia duomilia (assembly GCA_039654895.1). Classification (NCBI taxonomy): domain Eukaryota; kingdom Metazoa; phylum Arthropoda; class Insecta; order Raphidioptera; family Raphidiidae; genus Mongoloraphidia; species Mongoloraphidia duomilia. Next base: position 34,643,603 of record CM077519.1, read on the forward strand.
TCTTGGAACCGGCGGCACAAGTGATTTCGTCTGACAGATTAGACACGCAGTAGAAGCGTTTCTTCCGTTTCTTAACGCACAACACTTTGCCCGAGAGCATGTTGGTTCGCCGCGATCACACCGTTATATTATCAACAGCACACAACACAACAACGTCGATCGAAGCAATAAACTTGTCCGATATAAGGCGACACTGTACATTAATAAAAAAATTAATTGAAAATTAAGTTTCCATTAAATGCAAACTCCCGACGACATTTTTAAACTTAGAACGCCGACGTGGTGTCAAAATAAAGATAAAAATTTACTTTCAAAGCTGGTCAAGCGACTTTATAATCTGTTTTTTTTTTAAGAAGGCACTGCACACCAAAAAACTCAACATTTTTAATTTTTAGTCTGCCTAGCTTCTAGAAGAATCCTTTATCAAGACACCAGGTTAACACTTCTATAGTTCAAAAATGCAATTGGTAGCGTTTATTAGACTTTTAGACAGAAGAACGGCAACAAGATTCCTCTTAAAGATTCTACTTTATAGCTCTTTGAATATGCGGTTATCTGGATCGATCAATTTTTTAGATATCAAAACATTTCAAGTTCTAAAACGTAAATGTTGTGCTTTCAATATTATGTTAATTTTCAAACATAATCGACGTATTTGCTATAGGAGACACCAATATGATAGCCATTTTCTGAGAATATATATTGAATTCAGTTTTGTAACAAAAACAACAATTGAAAATTTTGTTGAAAAGCAGGCAATTATATAATTGATTCCAAACATATCGGAAAAAATCATTTTACTAATAGTCACAGTCAGGATTCTAATCTGAACCTTTCCACTTAGGTTAGAATCCTGACTGTGACTATTGTTAGCAAAATGATTTTTTCCGATATGTTTGGAATCAATTTATATAATTGGCTGCTTTCCAACAAAATTTTTAAAATAAAAAATCTATTAATTTATAAAAACAACAATGAACTGAATTTATTAACTGGTCAACTAAGAACGTAAAAAATAAAAATCAATCAGACAGATTGGAATTTTCTAAAAATGCCTCCTTTACAAAAGTCACAAATGTGTTATTAAAAAAATTTGACCTAAATTAGTGCCATTCCCCACTTGTTGAGTTGAAATGGTAAAAGGTTTGTCATAAAATGTCATAAAATTTGAATTTTCCCAGTAAATTATTCACTTTGTCCAGTATACAAACACATTAGGTCAGTATAGACAATTCTTTAATAAAATGTTTGCATGTAAAATTTAGTGCAAGTGTTTACTGTTTAATTTTAACTTTGTTAAGTAGAAATAATGGATGTTCAGTAGATATATTAAATGCCTCGCAAATGTCAATAACGGTTAGAAATTTTAATAAATGCTCAGTAGAAAGAATTTACGTCTGGTAAGTATAATGATTGCACAGTAGATTTACTGGAAGGGTGATAAATACGCAATGGATGTCAAATATAATGAACAAGCGGCAGATTGCACTATATGAGATTTATGGGAAACTAAATAATCAGAACATTTAGTTCAATATTATGTAATAGAATTATACATAGCAATAAATACAATTCTTTATCTTTTTAAAAGTAACATCATCTTTCACATATTAAGTAGGTATTAAAGAAAATGATATTATACCCTTACAGGGTTTTTTTAGCTCTAGACGCTCTATACCCCTTCTTTTTGAACCTATGGAAACTTTCTTAGTCTCTAGAGGAGATACCATGTACGTTTTAATTTGATGGAAACGTTTGTTTAAATATTGATTTTACGCAAACAATTGAGTTACCCATGTTGATCATCGTTTTAATAATCTCACCGATATCAAATGATGAGACGACTCACCAGTATTCGAACACACTTTACATTATTATTTCACACAGCAAAGCTATAGTCCGTTGTCTTCGTTCATTAAACATCGCACGTTGTTTGACAACATTTTTATATTACTTAATTGCATGCCAACGATTCCTTGTCTATTAGCAAATATTTGCAGATCTGAAAAAGAAGAAAACAATGTCAGACAAGTTAAAAATAGAAGCTGTAAATTATAAGTAGAAGAAATATTCCGTAGATGATTGAAAAAAATAGTTGGTTAAAAATTTTAATTAATTTTTTATCATAATTTTTATAGCAGGTACCTATTTAATTTTCTTTAATAATTAGGGAGTTTCTTTTTTATTTGTGCACCTAAAAAAAAGAAAACAATTTCCAATGGAAAGCTATATAGAGTCTAAGTATTTCATGAAATGACTGCGACATATCTATTTATACCTTAGAAATAGGCCATGGTCTAATCTAATTATACAGGTGATTCTAAAAAGAGTAGTAGTATAATTTACACAATTGAATCTACAGCGATATCTGAAAATCTATCCTTTCAGATATACGCCCTAAGTTTATAATTTATATTAATAAAAAAAAAAACACTTAAATATTTGTCGTAAGGGAGGCGTGGCGTTAAGCATAGTAAATCGCCCTCGGGCAATTTTCTTTATTTTAACATGGTAGCACAACGACAATAATTCTCGTATTATGGTATGTCTTAGGATGTGCTTTATAAAAATACTGCATCGAAACTAACCTGTAGTTTCAGCGGTATCAATTATGTTACCCCTTTAAGATTCACTTTGTGTACAAGAAATATTTCTACGCTGGTTAAAGATCACAGGTTGGTTAAAAATTTTAATTTTTGATTTACATTTTTTCTAGTAGGTATTTGATTTTCCATCTGAATTGCCATTAATATTATAATAATTGTACGAGGGGTAAATATCTGCCCAAAATTGTGTACACCATAAATCCTTTTTGGCAAATAAATCCTTATAAATCCCCATAAATCCTTATAAATCCTCGTAAATCCTCATAAATCCTCATAAACCCTCGTAAATCCTCATAAATCCTCGTAAATCCTCGTAAATCCTCATAAATCCTCAATAAATCCTCAATAAATCCTCAATAAATCCTCAATAAATCCTCATAAATCCCCATAAATCCCCATAAGTCATCGAATGTATAAACAATAACAAAACTGTGTTTACCTTATTAATCCAGTCAAATGGTACTTTTAAATTGCGTTAATTAGAAGTTTGATGAAATTTTCCGCAAGGGGTGGCCGCCATCTTGAATTTAAGGGATGAAATCATGTATCTTGGTAAATATTGCTTGTACGTTAAAAATTACTATTACAAAAATTGTTAAGGAGGATTTATCCAACAACTTCTGTTTAAATTTTTTTTTAAATTTCTTATTATTCAAAAGTTATAAATTCTCAAAAATGACACTGTTGGGAGTGGAAACGGTTTTTTCGATTTTACAACAAAACGGTCAATCGGGGCGAAAAATGGTTATAACAAAAGTTGTAACTTTTGAGTTTCTCTACAATATACATGTGTTCAACATTTTTTTGCTTGCTTAGTGCGAATATAGAGGGCGCCAAAAGTCGACCGGCGCCAATATTTTTGAAAATTTTTGAATTTTGCAAATAAAAAATTAATTCAAGTCATCGCATTTTCACCAAATACATGATTAGAGGGTTTTAGAGGTCGTTGATTAAGAATCCGTTATCAAATTTTCAAAAAACAAAATGGCGATGATGAATTTGGTGAAAATGCGATGCATTTAAATGGGAGACGTCCGCCATATTGAATTCGCCATTTTGTTTTTGGAAAATTTGATAATTGGTTCCTAATCAGCGACTCCGAAAACCCCCTAATGAGTATTTGGTGAAAATGCGATGACTTGAATTAATTTGTTACGCGCAAAATTCAAAATTTTCAAAAATATTGGCGCCGGTCGACCTTTGGCGCCCTCTATATTCGCACCAAGCAAGCAAAAAAAATGTTGAACACATGTATATTGTAGAAACACTCAAAAGCTACAACTTTTGTCATAACCATTTTTCGCCCCGATTGACCGTTTTGTTGTAAAATCGAAAAAACCGTTTCCACCCTCAACATTGTCATTTTTGAGAATTTATAACTTTTGAATGAGAAATTTCAAAAAAATTTCCAAACAGAAGTTGTTGGATACATCCTCCTTAATAATTTTGGTAATAGTAATTTTTCACGTACAAGCAGTATTTACCAAGATAAATGATTTCATCCCTTAAATTCAAGATGGCGGGCACCCCTTGCGGAATCCGAGGGGGGAAACTTGGCTGGAGTGTTCTAGTGGCACCCCCTATCTACAATTAAAATTTCATCAAACTTCTAATTAACGCAATTTCAGACCTATTTTTTCGACCATTTGATTGGACTATATACAGGGTGATTCATAATATGTGCGCAGGACTTCAGGATGTGTGAAGCTCGTTCAAAAATGTAAAAAAAAGTTCCTATTAACATGGATCCGCAAAAGCACCATTTTCGAGATACAGGTTGAAGAAAAAAATTTCGTTTTTTGCTTATATCTGAAGAACGGTTTGAGGTACAAAGTTAAGCTGCCGCACACATTTTGTACCTTAAAATTGTTTTGTTTTTTTTACGAAAAATTTTTTTTTGTTACCAGTGGTGGAGATTTTGAAGGATTGTAGGGTATTTTTCCCCCTAACTTCTACTCCACTGGAAAAAAATTAATTTTGAAACGCGTTTTGGAACCCCCGGGATATTCTACACAAAAAAGGTACTCTTGTCTTGAAGCGCTACAGTCAATCGTTTCCGAGAAAAAGAGCATTTTAGGATTTAAAACATGATTTTTTTAAGCACCTACGTACTTGATTATACAGTGTGTCCACAGACTCATCCTCAACATGGGGATCTCCGTTGTTATGGGAGATAGAGATTTGGTTAAATGAGACAAAATGTGCAGAATCTCCAGTACTACTACCCTGCGTAGTCAAACTTTCCATATTTTGCTTGGTTCGCGACCGACAGTTGAAAAACGAGATTTATCCATTTTCGTTTTTTGTTTATAACTCGCTTATTAAGTAAGTTAGAAAAAAAATATTTTCACTTTCTTAAGGCCGTTTTTTATGAAGATTTCAAATCTCTTTTCATACTTTTATTTACTTTTATAGTTTTAGAGATACTTGTATTAACTTTGTTTTTTTAAATACACGTCAAAGATGGCCATGACACCATTCGAAAGAGATTTTTTTTCTCTTTAATTTGATATGAGGGTTGATGGATTTATTTTCAAAAATAACAGAGTTATACGTAAAACACTGATTTTTAATAGTAGGCTATGCTAAATTAATTGATAAAGCAATAGAAGGCTTACTGCTTAGCAAACAGTTGAAATTCGCGTTGGCTTAGTAAACGGCTGTTTTGTTTTAGCTGTCAAAGTGTAGTTTGTTGCTAATTTGTCAGTTTACTAAGTGATTTATTAAATTTACTTTTGTTATCATGGAACCATTTTGTAACAATGAAAAAATTGATATGTTATCTTGTTACATTCTATGTCACAAAAATTCGACCAAAACTGCAGAAATGTACTTCGATCAGTATCCAGAACGAAGACAACCTCATTCGTCTATTTACAGAAACTTACGAGTAAATTTAATAAACTATGGATTTAAAAAGCCGTTTACTAAGTCAACGCGAATAAGTGAAGAAGACAAAACTACTGTTTTACGATCAATTGTTGAAAATCGCTTATTTTTCATTGTTACAAAATGGTTCCATGATAACAAAAGTATATTTAATAAATCACTTAGTAAACTGACAAATTAGCAACAAACTACACTTTGACAGCTAAAACAAAACAGCCGTTTACTAAGCCAACGCGAATTTCAACTGTTTGCTAAGCCTTCTATTGTTTTATCAATTAATTTAGCATAGCCAACTATTAAAAATCAGTGTTTTACGTATAACTCTGTTATTTTTGAAAATAAATCCATCAACCCTCATTTCAAATTAAAGAGAAAAAAAATCTCTTTCGAATGGTGTCATGGCCATCTTTGACGTGTATTTAAAAAAACAAAGTTAATACAAGTATCTCTAAAACTACAAAAGTAAATAAAAATTTGGAAAGAGATTTGAAATCTTCATAAAAAACGGCCTTAAGAAAGTGAAAATATTTTTTTTCTAACTTACTTAATAAGTGAGTTATAAACAAAAAACGAAAATGGGTAAATCTCGTTTTTCAACTGTCGGTCGCGAACCAAGCAAAATATGGAAAGTTTGACTACGCAGGGTTGTAGTACTGGAGATTCTGCACATTTTGTCTCATTTAACCAAATCTCTATCTCCCATAACAACGGAGATCCCCATGTTGAGGATGAGTCTGTGGACACACTGTATAAGTTGACAAAATGTCAATAAAAAATTACACAAACAAAACAGACCACCTTCAAAATCTCCACCACTGGTAACAAAAAGAAAAATTTTGGTAAAAAAAAAACAAAGCAATTTTAAGGTAGAAAATGTGTGCGGCAGCTTAACTTTGTACCTCAAACCGTTCTTCAGATATAAGCAAAAAACGAAATTTTTTTCTTCAACTTTAACACCCTGTATCTCGAAAACGGTGCTTTTGCGGACCCATGTTAATAGGAACTTTTTTTCATATTTTTGAACGAGCTATCACATCCTTAAGTCCTGCGCACATATTATGAATCACCCTGTATGTATATTATAACAATAAAGCTGAGGAGTTGGTTTGTTTGTGTGTTGGTTTGAACGCGCTAATCCCAGGAACTACCAGTCCAATTAAAAAAAATTTTTTTTTCTTAGATAGCCCGTTCATTGAGGAAGGTTATAGGCTTATTCAAGTTTTTAAAATTCAACCCCAAAGGGGGTAAAACTTGAGTGTAGGATTTTTTTACTATCTATACTAATATACTATACTAATATTATAAACTGTAGGTATGCAAGTTTCTGATATAATTAGCATCGAGTTAGTAGATGAAAACGTACTTTAAAAAATGTTACGCGCACGCGCATAATATAAACAGCTGATTTAATTCTTCTGTAAATCCTCGATAAATCCTCAATAAATCCCCAATAAATCCTCAATAAATCCTCATAAATCCCCATAAATCCCCATAAATCCCCATAAATCCCCATAAATCCTCATAAATCCTCATAAATCCTTATAAATCCTCATAAATCCTTATAAATCCTCATAAATCCTCGTAATTCCTTCACGCTGTACACCATAAATCCTCAGATATTTACCCCTCGTAATTGTATATATACTCGACACTCGTATATCTATCTATAATATTTTTCTTTTAACTTAAGTTTTTTTTCTTCAAAAAATTATTCTAGTTACGAGTAATTAAGCAGCGCTAAATTATAAACATAATATATTAATATCCTCCACGTTGAAAATTAATGGAAATTTTATTATTATTTTCTGTCGTATTCTGTCACATTCATACATATAGTAGGAGAGCCGACCGTATGAAATGAGTGGCACATCGAATGAAAGGTCGTTAGTAGCCTTAGACGATAAAATATGGGTGGCATATTTTTCGTGTAAGGCTTTCTTTCATTTGATATGTCACTCATCTTATTATGATTTACCGGGGAGTTGTTGTCAAAAAATTCTATTTTCAAAGGGATGGCCAATAGTGCAGGGGCCGTTAAGCGTTTCAACCTTGCACTTTGTGATAGAGAGATGCCACTCGGTACGAATGTTGGTTGGATCCATATCTTCACTTTAAGAAGTGGAGTAATTTTGGGCCCTGCGACCGGGCCCCTAGACAGGGTGGTTGCGTAACTTTCAGGAGAAAAACGCCTCTAACTCAGCAACCGTTCCTCGCACAGTCCTGCTGGTAGTCTCATTGGATTCAGCACACTCTATTTCATACGAGACGGCCCTCAGATTACCTCCGAAACCTCCCCCAACCCGCGTACAGGGGTGAAATATAAGTAATCCATTGAAATGTTAAATTTTTTTAGGCGACGTTTGCATTTTGGGTAGAACAAGGTTTTTTTTCGTTCGTAGGGGGGGGGGGCGATGTAAGTTAAAAATTGATTTTCTGGGGTCGGAGGACACCCCATTCAGCCACCATCTTGAAAAGGGAGTGTAGTGGGGCTGTTAGGTGTTTAAACCATGCACGACGTGATAGAGAGATGCCACTCGGTACGAATATTGGTCGGACCCATATCTTCACTTTAAGAAGTAGAGCCATTTTGACTTTCTCATGTCATATGATATAAACATCTATTCATATTGTACGACCATTTGCACTTACGCCCTTATATTTCACCTCTATTCAGCGACCTTGAAAACGGGATGGGAGGGGAAGTCGGTCTTGCAACTGCACGAATTTTTTGCGTTTTGGGCCAAAATCCCGACTCATTGGACATTGACTACAATACTATTGTTCCTCCACTCAACACGATTTACTCTCATATAGTTTTATAAGATTAATAATTTATAGTTCCGGACGCTAATGACCTTCGATGTTGATGCGTCCAAAAATAACTATTAAAAAAAAAATCTTCCGTGAAACTCATCACAAAATAACGTAATATTATGTATGTATTTAGGAAAAACCTTGAATGCTCGGTCAAGGTTCAAATTTCCAGCTGTGTAGTTACAAGTGCAACAGCATCACAATAGTGCTTGCACAAGGCAAGCAGATCAAGTATTTCTGTGGCTAGAAGTTAAAAGAAATGGTCAAAAGGTAGTCGTTTAAATCGAATAGATGGAGAGCCCACCATCAGATTTCCTATGTATCGAATACACAGACTGCAAAGCCTGTGTGAGTTGGCATTGGGGCAGACAAATAGGAAACCACAATTATTATTATTACTTTTATTCTGTCGAATCATAGGTACTGACGTCACTTCCAGCCAATTATTGGATTGTCTTCTTATGTCATTGACTACATAATAAAATTGACGTTAAAATGTCGGTTTCAACGAGTACTTTCATATTATCATGGGGTGCCAGAGTTCATCCTATCGCAATTTCTTGGCAGTCAATTAAATTTTTAACTTCCCGCTAAAAAAATTGAAAATTTTCAAAAATAGGGACGTTATTGATTTTACCCTGATTTTTGAAAATCTAGTTTTCATAAGATCTCGGCGTTTTGTGATCCTAGGAAGCTATTCTGACTATTTTTACGATGATGTCAGTATACTGTGAAAAGTTGTTAAAACGATGTTTTTTCAAAATAACTTCTAGAATATTGTACCGATTGATTTCATAATCTAATCAGCTCTTCTCCTCAGAAAACTGCGTCGAATTCCGCTAAGCGGATCAAAATCGGTTAATCCATTCGAGAGATTACGTAGTCAACATATTTCGAAAAAAGTGTTTTTTCAAAATAACTTGAGATTTCTCAACCAATCGATTTTGTACCTCTTACAATATTTTTAGAGCTTAAAAAACTGCGTCGAATGCCGTTTTAAAGATCAAAATCGAATAACGCGTTCAAAAGTTATAGCTTTTCAAAAATTAAAATAGTGTTGTTATCAGCAATTTTCAGATTTTTGAGCCCGAAGAGCTCAAAAAATCTACTTTTGGGTATATTATCAAGTGCTTCGAACTCAACGCGCTTGAAAATAGTGGAAAGTTCCAGGGATGGCCTGCAGGGTCACCCGGTTTACAGATTTTTTTTACTGTTTTCTCTTATGTCATCGGCTACATAAATAAAATTGACGTCAAAATGTCGGTCTCAACGAGCAATTTAATATCATCATGGGCTGCCAGAGTTCATCTTGTCGCAACCCCTTGACAGCCCTAATTGCACATACCGCTAGACTACTAGCGGATGTGCTCTATTATCGCTTTGCGCGTCAGAGCTGAGTTTCGTTCATACAAGAAGTTATATCTAAGTTAATTTCGCACGATATCCATTCAAATTGTAGCTTTTTGAAAAGGGGAGATTCTGTCCTATAAAATGAAACTATTTTTAGATTGGTTCGAGTTCATAATTACTCCTAAAATTGTAACTGAAAATTGCGAACAGCAGTTATCGGTTGGTCTGTACGTACGTACGTACGTCCGACCTCTACAGCTCGCAATTCTTGACGAATCGCTTTGGTTTATGTTTTATTCGCTTGGTTTACTATCAGACTAGAACCCTTTTTAAATTTACTGAAATGCGTTCACTAGTTTAATTTTTAAATAATTTTTTATTATTTTTGACAGCTAATAATAATATATTATTGTACAATGTACAGTATAAATTATTGTAGAAAGTGCTACTACACAGTTATACGATAAAAGTAACTGATCTTCCGTTGAGCTCGTGAAGTAATGGATAAGGCTGTTACTACTTGCGGACAAGTACGCCGGTTCGATTCCGATCGACGTCATAACTTTTTTTTGCACCCTATTCCATATTATTAGTGTATTTGCCATAATATGGCACATACACTATTGGCGTCGGTCGGATGGCGGGACCTAGGGGTCGGACCAAAATTTCTCGACGTTTCATAGCCTCCTGAACAATTTGGCACCATTTTTGGAAATGTTTATATATATATGTATGTATATATTTATATATATATATATATATTTATATATATATATATATATATTTATATATTTATATATATATATATTTATATATATATGTGTGTACACGATAACTCTCGACAGACTTTCACTTGATATTTGTTTTTTTTTTTCATTTATTTATATTTTTTTAAATTTTTTTATTTATATTTAAAAAAAAATTTTTAATTTTTTTAAATTAAATATTTTTTTCAATATTTTTATCATACTTAGCGGGATCTGCACTTTTGGTTTTGCCAACTATTTTTCAATGTCCGGCAGAATAAAAATAATAATAATTGTCTACCCCAGTGCTAATTCACACAGTCAAATTAATTGCCTGATTATTCGATACATAAGAAATTTGACGGTGAACTCTACGTCTATCATCAAATAAAGAGCCTCTAATACTGAATACTGAGTGCTGAATAATTATAATATTTATTTATATTAATGTACGTAGAAGGCAGTTTACCTTATAAAGTTATAAATAAATAACAATACTATAAAAGGGACGTGAGAACTGGGTAATGAGCTGATCATACTGCATACAGCACCACGTCAATTACAATAACAATAATTATTGTTTACCCGACTCGACTACAATTAAAATAAAATTATCTACTTAAATATAATCCTCCTACTACATCGTATCACCAAAATTTAATTACTAGCGGATCTGAGAAGAAATTCTAAAAATGCGTTTACACCTCACACTGCTCTAAATATTTAATTTTTATTTGAGTGTTAATTGGAATTCTTTGTCGGTGTTTTAATTGTTTAATTGGATTAATTTAAACCTTCTCATTCAAACTAATTCAGTGTTAATATGTTTATTTAAATATTTTTACGTAGGCAGTCTATTTGATCTTATGCATATAATATGGCAAAAATGAATTTCTGTGTTCAAAAGTAATTTGCATTTTTTTCAAAGCTTTAGCAATCAGTATTACTTTATTTTTCTATTAATGAATATCTCAGACATCAGAATATAACATATTAACAATACGACGTGTATACAGACACATTTTCAAAATTAAAAAATCAATTTATTATTAAAATACGGACCCTACAAATAATAAATTGAAAATATGAACTGGCGCCAGGCCCAATTAACCTTACCTGTTAGTGGTTTTAAAAATATATTATTTATTTAGATGAAAAATCAATTTTAATTTAAAAATTATAAACTATTCAATGGTACAAAAATAGAATATCGCAATTATATATTATAGCAATTATACTTTTAAATTTTAATTAATTAAAAATATGAATTACGTATCATCCATGTAAGCAATAATACAAATACAAATTTTTAATTAACGAGTGGAAAATTAATAAAATTTTAATTACAACAAATATAGAAAAATACATTACAGGATACAAGATATAGAGTATAATTATTTTGATTTCTTTTGACGCCTTATCCTATTGGTAAAGTGTCGTACTTCCGATGTAAACTTTAATTATCTCTTTTGGTTTATTTTAGTTTGATAAGGGTGTATACTGTATAGTGTATACGTTTAAATATTAAACCAGAAGTATACATTGTACATGTGCTTCTTTGAAAAATCAACCTTTTTTAACCGACTTCAATGTTTGTATTTGCGCGATTTTTTTCAGAAAATACACGACCGATTTTTATGATTATTTTTTTATTTAATAGGGCATACTTTGGGGATGGTCCCATATAAATTTGACTTAAATCGGTTCTTTAGTTTGACTGATGTTTTGTTATTATGTATTTTTTATGTATGTTATGCATGTATGTCACCTCATATCTCCAGCATTTGTGAACCGATTTTGATAATTCTTGTTTTATTCAATAGAGCATACCTTTAGAGTGGTTCTACAAAATTTTTTCTAAAATCGGTTCAGTTGTTTTCCTTTAATAGTTTAGCAATCAAATATAAAGAAGTCGGTTAATAACGTGCAAACTACGTATTATTGTACAAGTAAAAGCACTAAAAAGTAAAAAATTAAAAACATAAAAAAAACCTCCTTCAAAAAAGCCACTAAAAAAAGATGAAAGTACCTAATAAAATTTTGAAGTCGGCGCCAATTTATCAAAATGAAAGTAGATATAAGGGTGAGGCACATAAAGTGTTACAAGCTAGTATCTCAGAAAGTGTTGGTTGTAGCAAATAAAGTTTCGCATAAAAACTGTTTGGTATCAAGGGGCACGTATGTCGGTAAAATAGATTTTTCTCTCGATTGGTATGCTGAGTTTGGGTCAAGGTCACCTCAATTTTTAGTGTATTTGCCATAATATGGCACATACACTATTGGCGTCGGTCGGATGGCGGGACCTAGGGGTCGGACCAAAATTTCTCGACGTTTCATAGCCTCCTGAACACTTTGGCACCATTTTTAAAAATGTTTATATATATATATGTATGTATATATATATTTATATATATATTTATATATATATATATATTTATATATATGTGTGTGTACACGATAACTCTCGACAGACTTAATCGATTGAAACGAAATTTGGTACACACATTGGAACCCATCACCGCAAGAAGCCTATTTAAAATGGGTCCGATCGGACCATTTTCAGGGTTGTATTTAGGGGTTCCAAAAAGTTTTTGGGCCCAAAAATACCGAAAAATTTGTCAGAATCGTTTCAAAATTGAAATTTAACTCTTTAGTAAAGATTAAAATGTGCTGCTAAAATTTTAATAAAATCGGCCCGACAGGACCGGACTTTCAAATTTTATGAAAACACTAGTTTGTTGATACGGATTTACTTATGGAAGGGTGTATTTAATTGGGTGTACTGATAAAATCCATGTCTAATATTGAAATTTAGAAAAAATTAATTATTTTAAGGGATGTATTAAGGGGTTAAATTTTTTATTTTGTCCAAAAACAAACTTAAGTTCACATAATAAAGCCACAATGCCAGTATTAGCAAATACACTATATTGTCGGCAGGGTTTTGGCACTGCGACCCGAGTTTTTTTTTTAATCAGACTATTGAGACGAATCCAACGACCTAAGACATGACGTTATTCAAGGTCACTTCAAGGTCCTAAATAAAGAAGTTGTGTAATATAAAGATAACTAATTAATAATTAAAACGTTACTATCAAGAAGCCTTGTTTCGTAATTGATTCGATTGTTTACATGTAACATTTTTACATTTATAGTAATTTGATAGCTAATTGTATTTTAAAGACCACCAACAGCTAAGGTTATTTGGGCCTAGCACCAATTCATATTTTCAATTCATTATTTTTTTTTTTTTTTAATAATAAATTGAAAATCCAATTGACACTTTTACCAGCTCTCGGGCTAGAACTCGGGAACTGGGGACTTGTAATAGAGGAACCATAGCAACGCCATGTAAACAACAGCGCCGCTACACTCTCGGCTATTCTCAAGCCCTAATTTGATAGCTACTTTATAGTAACGTTTTAATTAATAATTAGTTATTTTCATATTACACTTCTTTATTTATGACCTTGAATAACCTCATGTCTTAGGTCGTTGCAATCGTCTCAATTTAACGGTTACCAGAAGTTTTAGCAATTAATTTGGTGCCGACCTCAAAATTTTATTGTTTTCCTCTTTTTTTACTGGCTTTTTTGAAGGAGATTTTTTAAGTTTTTTTTAACTACAAACGTCATTATCGAAATTATAAGATTTTTTTTCTGCAAGAAATCTATTTCTCTCGAGAGTCTAGAGTTTAGAGAAATACCTTTTTGTGTGTTTTAAAGACCACCAACAGCTAAGGTTATTTGGGCCTAGCACCAATTCATATTTTCAATTCATTATTTTTTTTTAATAATAAATTGAAAATCCATTTGACCCTTTTACCAGGTTTCGGGCTAGAACCCGGGAACTGGGGACTTGTAATAGAGGAACCATAGCAACGCCATATAAACAACAACATTGCTACACTCTCGGCTATTCTCAAGCCCTAGAGAAATACCTAAAACCTTAACGTCATGATTCTTGAGATTCATTATATTCCATCAGTATCAGGAAATTACAAAATAAAACCATCGGGGAAGGTTTATATCCTACTCGATGGAATTTACCTCTCGTGATTGCAAAACTTATATTTTTGTCTACAAAGAAACAAATTCTGACAAATAGGTAGGTACTCCTCTGCTAATCATTTAATCAACATTAAATTACTATATTATATAATAACAATTAACGTTATGTGGAGGTCTTTGGGCCGCACGATGATGACGTGTTCAAGGTCGAGGAGATTTTGCCGATCCGTGAACAAATTCAACGTGACATTGAAACAAAGAAGCATCGCATTACCATCATGTGCATGGCGGAAAAAATTAACTTGCTGACTTAAGTGTCCATCAAGGATTGGTTAATATTTTCAAATAACTCATGTTTTAAAAAAAATACGGACAAGAACTCGCACTCTGAGGGTTTCGCACCGTTACAATTATGTAATAAAAATTAAGTTTGTCTGCACGTAATAATTCCACATAGAAGTAGATTTTTTTCTTTACTTGTGCTATGAGAGACCTTCCTTGCAAAATTTCAAGATTCTAAGTTAACCGGAAGTACTCGATAGGTTTTGATGGGTGAGGCAGAATAAAAAAAGCGGTCAAGGGCGTGTGAGCTCGCGTTACGAAGGTTCCGTACCGTTACAATTATATAAGGTAGACATATTCTGTGAAAATTTCAACCGGCTACATGTTACGGTTCCAAAGATACAGCCTTAAAAAAAAATCAGTTTTATGTGTGGGGACCCTCTTTAATTTTTACTTTTCGTGATTTTTGGATTTTTCCCTTTACAATTGTGTTACGAGACCTTGCTTTTTGCCAAATTTCATGATTCTAGGTCAACGGGAAGTATACCCTATTGCCCAACTATGGAGAAAGGCAGTAACTGCAAATTAGTAAAATGGTGGAAAAAACGTTATAACTTTGAACCCATGAGCCACCTACTTACACATTAAGCATTTTGCTTGTTATATATGGCTAAAATTAGTTTATACTGCTTTTTTACACTGTTATAGACGCATAAATAAAAGATATAACTGTCCAAAGGTAACAATATCTAAATTTGCATTTTTTTTGCAGTTACTGCCTTTCTCCATAGTTGGGCAAAAACCTATTATTTATTTATTTATTTATTAAATAAATAAATAATAGGTTTTTGATGAGATGACAAAATGGCCGTATCTTTTGATTGCGTTGACCTAGAAACTTAAATTCTTTACACCTTCAAGGGACCGTAGACCTTAGTATTTCGTATAAATTTCAACTTGATATCTCTATCCGTTCCTGAGAAAATGAGTCTTGAAAGACGGACACCCAGCCAGCCAGTCAGCCAGCCAGCCAGTCAGCCAGCCAGCCAGCCAGCCAGACAGTCAGCCAGCCAGCCAGTCAGCCAGCCAGCCAGCCAGCCAGCCAGCCAGCCAGCCAGCCTGACGGACAAACGAGTGATCCCATAAGGGTTCCGTTTTTTCTTATTGAGATACGGAACCCTAAAAATACGTATTTTTTATCTTTTTATTGCATTGAGTTAGAAGCTTGAATTTTTTACAGGGCTATGGGGTTGTAGACCTTGGTATTTGATATTAATTTCAACTTGATACCATGCTAGCCATTTCTGAGATAAAGGCTCTTGACGGACATACAAACTGATAACAAAGTGATCTTATAAGGGTTCCGTTTTTCATTTTGAGGTACGGAACCCTAAAAATAAACAATAAAGAATGAATTTCCACAGTTGCTCGTTCTTACTCGTATTTATAAAACCAAAATGTTATAATATATATTTATGATTATATTACAGCGGGTTTGATCGCAGAGAAAACAGGCTCGAGCAGTTTCCGATAGCAAGTTCACAATCTAGTATAAAATACGTATGCCAGTACAATTTGCTAAATATTCGTACTGCTATAATAAAGTATACTTTCCTTGTCTTCAATTTAATTTTTTTTATCTTTTATATTATACTAGCTGCATTTACCCGACGTTGCCCGGGAATGGAAGCCCTGTATTATGATAGCATAATGCAATATTGTTATTCCCGGGCGACACCAGGTAAATACGACCAGTATGAAATATTTGCCGAAAACTTAGCGAACAGAATCCAGGAGTCAGCATGAATTCCGCGAAGTTCACTTTTTTAACACGCTTTTATTAGCTATCGAAAAAATGGTTCTTTCCAAAATTAAAGGGCACAAAATTTACTTCAAAATGCACTAGTCAAATATGTTTTTGTTCCGATTTTTACCGACTCTACAGAACTTAAAAAAACAAAAAACCAAAATAAACTCTTTTTTGTTTGACGGCGCTAATCTCAGGAACTACCAGTCTGTAAAAGAAGCAAAGTAGTAATCAATGAGACCCTATCAGTGGCGTATCTACCACAGGTGTTCCAGGTGGCAATCACCGGGGCCCCCTAACCTCGAGGGGCCCCCAATTTTTGGGTCAACTACTGATTGATTAATCCTTACACTATTTGTAATAATAGTTGACATTACTGTAATAAATTTTCTTAGCAAACTCTATATCGTTTATGTCAATAATTATGATTTGATGAAGACGACTGGAGGATTTATTTATCCTTAAATATAAAAGAGCGCAATATTATTATCTGAAGAATACCAGTAGAACTTCTTTTAATTACAGAGTCGTTTATATATGACGTAGAACATTTTGAGAATACAATCAAATGTTGATGGGATGATGATGTCATGAATAATTGGAAATTTTTCTTAGTTGAGTAAAGTGGGGGGACGGGGGGCCCCAAAAAAAATTTTACACCTGGGCCCCGCGAAGTAAAGTTACGCCACTGGACCCTATACGAGTTTTTTAAAAATTCAATCCCAAAGAGTGAAAACGCGAGTGTAATATATTTATTGTAATAACAAAAATCCTTCACCCACGTTTTACCGGTTACTCCCTTTGGGATTGAATTAAAAAAAAACGAATAGCCTATAACCTTTCTTCATAAACGGTCTATCTAACAAAAAAATTTTTTTTCAAATCGGACTGGTAGTTCCTGAGATTAGCGCGTTCAAACAAAAAAAGAGTTTATTTTTTTTGTTTGAACGCGCTAATCTGTCCGATTTAAAAAAAAAATTGTTTGTTAGATAGCCCGTTTATTAAAGAAGGTTATAGGATATAGAAGTTTTTTTTAAATTTAACCCCAAAGGGGGTAAAACGTGGGTGTAAGATTTTTTGTAATAACAAAAAATCTTTTTTTTTTGTTAGATAGCCCATTTATTAAGGAAGGTTATAGGCTATTCGAGTTTTTCAATAGTTAAAAGCTTGAAAAAATGCTTTTTTTCATTTTGGTAAATTTCGGCGATTTTCTAAGTTTTGTAGAGCCGGTGAAAATGGGAACATAAACATATTTGACTAGTGCATTTTGAAGTAAATTTTGTGTCTTTTAATTTTGAATAGGACCATTTTTTCGATAGGACCAGCCGTTTCCATGTTATAAGCAAGAAACCGAAAAAAGTGCAAAAAAATCGTGGTCTTTAGCCCACCAAAACTCTTCCGCCCTGTTTTAGAGGTCGCAAACTTGGATTTGACATCTCCTAAACATGCTTGAGGACACAAAAGAATAAAATTATTTGCTGCACAAAACGCAAGGTGGACTTCCTCTCGTGACTGGACTAATTTTTCCATCCTTAATAAATATATAAATATGCAAGACCATCGTTAGAAACGTCCATGAAAAAACTGCAAACGGTTACAAGAATGTTAGTTGTGCATTTGCATAGAAATAGTTTATAATAACAAAAAAAAGGATGTACCTAGATATTTTCACTGAGTAGAAATGCATTTTTTTTATTATGCCTCAGGTGAGCTCCACATGTGCCAATTAGTCAAAGGTACTGTCATTTGATATGAATTCCTTATACTAACTATTTCAGTTAAGTAATATTATTATCATCCCCATTTTCAGACGGGATACATAGCATTGTGGCTACTTTGATTAACATTCTTCCGCGGAAAATTCAAACGATGGGCTACGTTAATCTACGTTAATACACATTAAGTTTTGTTTCTGAAATATAAGTTTATTGTCTGAATATTTTTTCAGGGTAATTTACAACACCGTGTGGAGAAATTATAGAAAATTAGGATACAACCACTAAAATATAGTGGATACAACTGCTGTTACCAGGGAATGAAGTTGAATCCTATATAAATTAATTAAGTATTTAGTATAGCAGTAATTCACGGGTTGTACATTCTATGCATTTTGGTGATGGAACAAAATAACAATAACAATTCTTTATGAATTGATCTTATTATTATTGTAGATTATAGACGCGTCGACAACTCAGGCCATTAGCGTCCCCAACACAACAATTAATAATCCATTTGTGTATTAGAATCTGCCAGCCGGCATACACATACCGACTGGTACGAGCTCGGGCTCCTGGGAACGCCAATTCCCAAAGAACATTGAAATGCAATTGCGAGAACAAATACATTCCAATGTTCCCCCTGGGGAAAACCGGTTCTTAAAATATCTGTAATATATTGTATGAAGATGGAGAAAAGAAAACAACTCGGAAAACAATGAATGGAAATTATTGAAAAACATTTTTTCTGTACGCTCTTCTTTGAGACTTCAAAGATATAAATATTTCACAAAAAAAACTTTATAGTTCAGTTCTGAAATAATCGTCGGTGACTATTACTTATAGATATTAATAAGCTTAATGGAGCGGAAAAGCAATTAAACAATGTAAAGCATACCCGTTCTTAGATTTATCCATACATAAAAACTGCCGTTAATATTGCAGTGTGAAGTATAATTAGTGTATTAGTCACTGCCTAGAATTTCCGAACTGAACTATAAGACAACAACTAAAAGTGATATTGTAAATCATGGTTTAAGAAAGTACACAAAAAAACTGTGGCTTGTAAACTTTTTTTAAGTGATGGCGCAATAAAATAAAATGACAAATTTTACGGCATACCAACCAACAAATAATACATTTAAGAAAAAGATTAAAACAATTAGGGGTGGTCCTAGATTGAACCAAAACGTGCACCACATCCTATAAGAATTTTTGTGCTTTCGCAATAATACCTTTAAATACCACAATAAAGTACTTTTGTCAGCAGAGTTCTGCACTGCGACCCGAATTTTTAATTGTGCGGTAATTAAGACATAATGTCGAGAAATAAACACTGGAATCCTTGTTTTTAGTATCTTTAATTTCTTTTTTTTCTCTTACAAAATGCCACGTTTTATATTACATTAAACTATTAAGGTATGCTGTATATTATCTAACATTATAAATTATGTGTAATCAATAAATATGATTGCACAATTATTATTAAATCTAATATATGCAAATGTCTAGCACCCGCGGCAGAAAAACTGTTACCGTACCAAAGACCGGTTTTCCATTTCTTTCTTTTTAAAAAAACTGAATAATTTATTAAATCGATTTTCAATTAAACATGATTTAATGCATATTATATAGATTAACCCTTCAGTGAACTCGTGGATCACACAGTAGTCAATTTTTTACTATAATGAATAATGATTGTAGGTATCGTTCCATCGCAATAAATGAACCATTACTGTGATCACAGTAATGCTGTCAACATTAAGAAAATATACATTCATGTATAGAACATCATCTTTTTAGTTACTCTACTGGTCAGGATTCGACTTCACGTTATCGTGTAAACAGACCTAAGACCTTTACACTGTAACGTTATAATAAAATATTTGTATGAAATAAAAACGAACCTGTTACATGACGAAAACATTTTACCCGAGGTTACTGAAGGTTATTAACTCAGATGTAGGTAATTATTATTTTAAAAATAAACGGCTATACTACATCGAGTTAGACGAATATCAAAATAACTTTTTCATACAATATATGTTCGTAAAAGCATTAACTTAAGAGTTTCAGAATTAAAAAAATTGTGCTCTGAGGTCAACGATTTACAATGAATTTTTAAAGTTTAATGTTTTATAATATACCCGAAATTTGTATCAATCACATCAGGGCCGGGGTGTCAATAATTTCGAACATGAGCTGGGCTTGAGAATAGCCAAGAGTATAGAAATGCTGTTGTTTACATGGCGTTGCTATGGTTCCTCTATTACAAGTCCCCAGTTCCCGGGTTCTAGCCCGAGAGCTGGTAAATGTGTCAATTGGATTTTCAATTTATTATTATTCAATTTATTATTATTAAATTTATTATTATTCAATTTATTATTATTAAACTCGAATTGATATCTCGAAAACTGGACACCATAATTATGCATCTGAACTCCAATAACAATGACAATAACAACTCCAATAATATTACATTATTCAGCGCACTCCCCGAATTCGCCATAAAAAACTATGAAGATTTAATGGAATTCAATAAAATATTACAAGACAGTAAAGAAGCACGCACACAATATGTAAGCAATTATTCTTTTATTATATTTTAAACTCTACACAATTTATGCTTGTCATCTATCAATATTGTAAATCAAATAGCCAAGTCAGTGTCAATATATCATTTGCTCACTTCACTCATTAACGACGGAGCCCGAATTCATCCGATCGACATCTTTGGGGTCGCTCAGATCCACACGTTACAATATGACAGTGTTCAGCCTAATATCCGACAAAGGTCGATTTATATTATCCGGTCAGACACGGTGCGGGAATGTAGTGTTTCCGACAAGATGAACATTTTTACATGCATTTCAAATGCAAATATTTATACCTAGCGGATGCCGGCGAAAATGTTTTGTCTGATACGTTACGCGTCTATGATGTCTGAATACGTCTGAAACGATACTTACGTATTATACATTATAATATTCAGTGTTCAGACAGCAATAAGTTTTGAGGGATCGCGTTAAATTCTCTCGAAATGAATCACGAAAAACTTATCAAAAGTGTTAAAACCATTATTCTTTTAAACAAAGCACCTTTATCACAATTAGGTATTTAAGTTTAAAAAAAATTATTAATTTTTTAATTTTTTTTAATAATTTAACATAAATAATATTGAAAATCGAAAAGAAAAATTTTTTTAAAGCTATAGATAAATTACTAAAAATTAATTAAAATGTATAAAAATTTAAAAAATATCACGTGACTTCAAAACGCGCCAGGAATGTTTGTGACGTCGTTATGTTAAAATGTGTCTGCATTTGTTGGTATTTGTGTATATGTATTACACATACTATAGCCCAGGAAATGAAAGGAAAAAAACACCCGATGTCGCAAATAATTCCAAAGGAGCTGGATTTTTCACAGATGGTAGAACACCTTTAGACATGTATTTTTACAAAAGTCCCCGGTTATCCCCCTTGTGCTTCCCCCGCCATCCCCTTTTGAATATAATTTTGCAAGCCTTACGGAAAACGCTAATATCTCCTTAACCAATGTCTGAAATCAGACGACTTTTTTTTTGTTTTGTTCATAATTAGTTACTCTAAAAAATTTGCCCTCTTCAATTTTGCGATAAAATCAATATATGCTTTGCAATTTATTAATAAAGAGAAAATATCAGTTTTTAAAAGAATATTTCACAAAATATTTCCATATAACTTTTTGCTAAGCCTGTTAGGGTAAAAGTTGTTCAAGTAAAATTTGTAGACAATATTTGTAGCTTTAAAATGATGTATATATTGATAAACTTTTGTTAATTATAGGGCAAGTGGGCTGTTAATAATGAGCGCAGCGGTCGGGCACATAGCTATAAAATTAAAAAAACTTATGGATTGTATTTATTTATTTGTAATAAAATTATTTATCTAACATTGAAGCGTTTTTAGGGTTCCGTAGCCAAATGGCACAAGGGGAATCCTTATAATTTCATCCTGTCCGTCTGTCCGTCCGTATGTCACAGTCATTTTACTCGGAAACTATTGGCACACTATAGATTAAATTTGGAAGGTAGGTGTTTTCTATGAACTGCTATACAATGGTTAAGTGAAATTACGAAAAAAATAGTGGTGGCACACCATACATGTAACTGAGGGATAAAAAAAATTCCAGTGCACATAAGCGTGTGGGGTATCATTAGATAGGCCTTCAAAAATGATGTAGAAGTTTCAAAATGACTTTTTTATTTAAGTCAACAGTTGGTATGTAAATGAAGTAGAATTTATAAAATACTTCCAACGAAAATCGGTTTGAATAAGAAATGTTGTGTAGTTTTTGACATACATTGTACCTTGCAAAAGGTGGGGTATAAGATATTTTTTGCCATACCCACTACAAAATAGCTACTTACGATGTATGTATAGCGGCCTTTAATGAGTCATTTCACAGGCAGGTGTGCGGAAAGTATTTTATTTTCCGCACTAGTGCGGGAAGTAAACGGTTGCCATAGGAACTTCTGTTTATTCGCTCTAAACGCCTGCGTGCGTCTGCCATTACTTTCTCACGAACTTCACGGCATACTGTAGAAGTAAAGATGACAACGCAAATGAACTGTCAATTTTTTTTGAAAATGAAGTGAAAAGTAGGTATTTTGTAGTGGGCATGGCAAAAAATTCCATATATATTATATCTCGTGCGTAATGGTATTACGGCTGGTGTGACTGTAAAAACTCGCTATCGCTTGTTCTTACATACTGTCATAACTCGCCGTAATAGTCCATTACACATCTAGATATACAATCTTTGGTTGCATATATTCGTGCCAACATGACACCGGGACAACTTTTAGCAGCCAAAAAAAACGAAATTTTAACATTGGTTTTGTTTTTTCAAAATATCTCAGAAACGGTCGCCTTAAACGATTCTTTCGTTATATAATATTTTAAATAAGATTACATTTCCTACAATTTTCATCCCCACACATTTTCCGTGGTAAGAATAGTAAACGCGCTACAGCTTCTTGAAAATCACGCGGTTTTTGTATCCTTAGAAACCAATTGTTAAGATATAAGGTCCTTTTCAATACCTTTATTTATTGTGTTCTTCATCGAATTTTAAGTTGAAAATACACATGTTCATAAAGCAAAGAACACCCTAAATTATGATTTTTGTCCCATATCGATATCTTCAAAAATTTAGAAGCTATAACCTGTCAAAGCTGAAATCATCATAGAGCCTTACATTTTTTTTTGACACGCGTTACGAGTACTTTCTATACCGAATAAAAAAATGTCCGTCTAGGAATCTATAGGAAATTTAATGCCATAAACAATTATTTACGTCCAATCTCACTAACTTACGAAATTTTCAATTTATAAGCATTTATGTACATGTTTTTACCTTTTGACATAAAATTGAAACACTTGTTGCGAAGTGCTCTGTAGTGTGACCACTTTCAAATTTTTTAATTTTTTTACTCACTTAGATAACCCATGAATAGGTCTACAGCTTCTATATGTAAACTTAATATTTCTCGAACACTCTTCTTAGTAGAGCACTTCGCGTCAAGTGTTTTAATTTTATGTCAAAAAGTAAAACATGAACATTAATGCTTATAACTTGAAAATTTTTCAAGTTAGTGAGATCGGACCTTAAATTTTTTATAGGTTATTAGACGGAAATTTTTTTATTCGGTATGGAAAGTACTCGTAACACGTGTCCAAAAAAAAAAGTAAGGCTCTATGATGACTTCAACTTTGACTGGCTATAGCTTCTAAATTTTTAACGATATCGATATGGGACAAAAATCACGATTTAGAGCGTTCCTTGCTTTATGAACATGTGTATTTTCAATTTAAAATTCGATGAAGAACACAATAAATAAAGCTATTGAAAAGGACACTACGTTTTAACAATTGGTTTCCAAGGCTACAAAAAGCGCGTGCGATTTTCAAGAAGCTGTAGCGCGCTTACTATTTGTACCACAGAAAATTTGTAAGGATGAAAATTGTAGGAAATGTAATCCTATTTAAAATGAAAGAATCGTTTTTGAGATATTTCGAAACAGGCTCATCAAAAAGTTATATGCAAATATTTGGTGAAATATTCTTTTAAAAACTGATATTTTCTCTTTATTAATAAATTGCAAAGCATATATTGATTTTATCGCAAAATTGAAGAGGGGAAATTTTTTAGAGTAACTAATTAGGAACAAAACAAAAAAAAAGTCGTCTGATTTCAGACATTGGTTAAGGAGATATTAGCGTTTTCCGTAAGGCTTGCAAAATTATATTCAAAAGGGGGTGGCGGGGGAAGCACAAGGGGGATAACCGGGGACTTTTGTAAAAATACATGTCTAAAGGTGTTCTACCATCTGTGAAAAATCCAGCTCCTTTGGAATTATTTGCGACCTAAAACCTTTATTTCCCGGGCTACTATCAAAAATAATAAATTTTTAACTTGGTGACCATGGATACAAAGACCATAGATAACATAATGACGTCACACGCGTTCGGATTCTTTCGGCGCGTTATCGGAACTGAGATTAAAAATTAATTTTTATTTAAATATAACTTTTTAATTAGTAAGCAAAAAAATTAAATAAAAACAGTTTTGCTATAAAACTTGATGTGGTCCTTCCATTTAAGTAAAAAAAAAAATTCGTTTAAAAACCCAATTAAATTCGTCTGGTGTCTGATAGTATAAATATACCTACTGTATTTGCCGGAACGTTAACGCTAGGTTCCCGTTCCGTGTCTGACCGGATAATATAAATCGAACTTAAAGTGTGGCGGGATAACCAGTATCCAGTAATTAAACAGCTATTCGTTTTAACTCTACTTTTTATATTATTAATATATTGCGCTACGATCTTTTTTCAGGCAAAACTAATAATGTTAAGAGGTGGTCCCACCGATGCAAAGAAAAATGTGAGGGATGTTTTAGCTTATATTTTAAGTGATAAACTATGTTGCGAATTGTCGTGGAGTGGCAAGAAAAAAACGATCGCAGTCAAAGAAATGGAATTCGTTCGTATTTTAACAAGTATGATTATTGTCTTAAACTATTATAATTTTTTTGCCATACACACTACAAAATAGCTACTTTCGATGTATTTATAGTGGCTGTTAATGACCCATTTAACAGACAGGTATGCGGAAAATAGTTTACTTTCTGCACTAGCGCAGAAAATAACAGTTGCCATAGCAACCTGTTTATCCGCTCCATACGCCTGCATATGCTTGCGTGCTCCTGTCATTACTTACTTACATGAACTTTGCAGCACAAGCACACTGGAAGGAAAGGTGGCGATGCAAATGAACTGTCAGAATTTTTTTGAAAGTGACATGAAAAGTAGGTATTTTGTAGTGGGTATGGCAAAAAATACCATATTTGTCTCGTACGTAATGGCATTACGGCTCATGTGACTACCAATTAAGATAATTATTTTTATAATTCTAGATACAATTGTTAATTCCCACCAATGGTGCACATTGTCAGAGGTGGAAGGAGCTGTGAAGTCCTGGCTTCAACATGCCAGTGACCGTGTGAAATATGAAGCCAAAAAACATCGTTGAATTATTTTAATGAGCCATTTTCCTGAGAGTAATTCTTTCAATTATTCACGAGAGGCAGCACTTGTGGTAGGTACAAACAACATTTATTCCACATTAGTTTTGTGTCATTTTAGTGGTATAACTTAATTATTTAATTAATTTAAAAATTAAGTTATACTACTAAAATGACACGACACTAATGGGGAATAAATAATGTTTGTACCTACTACAAGTGCTGCCTCTCGTGGATAATTGAAAAAACTACTCTCTAGACAAGCGACTAAGCCCTGCAGTCAGAATCCATTCTGATTGATCGAATACCCCATCTTGATGTCGTTTGACACACACACCTAAACGAACGTTACAACTAACTTGTGAACTCTGTATACTAATACGGATAGTTGATAGCGATTAAGAAATGATTTTCAAGACAGGCATTAATGTTCACAAAATTAGAATGAAAACCAGATACGGCTTGCAATCTAATTCTTTCTATAAAAGTCGATCAATTTTCTGAAATTTCAAAATAAAACATGCCAAAAAATTGATCGACTTTTACAGAAAGAATTAGATTACAAGCCTTACCTGAAGTTTTCATTCTAATTTTGTGAATATTAATGCCTGTCTTGAAGAATATGTGTTTAAACATTCTCCACACACAAAACCCCTTTTTTAATCGCTATCAACCATTCATATTAGTATACAGAGTTCACTATACTTAGTTGTTACGTTTGTTTAAGTGTGTTTTTTGTGTGTCATCAAGATGGGGTATTCGACCAATCAGATTGTACCCTGATTGCAGGGTCTAGTCGCTTGTCATTTATAGTCGGCGACTATTCAGCCATTTGAACGCCAACTAATCAGCTAAACTAGTCGGCTAAGTCCATAGTCGGCTATAAGTCCATAGTCGGCCCACAACGACTCACATTTTTTTTTAAACAATTTCTTTGTACTAATTGTTTACATCCTAAGAAATCAGGGCAACTAACATAAGTATTTAATTGTATTGCAAAATATAGGAAAGATTATACAATGCTCTCAAACGATAAATAGATCGTTTATTATTAATTTTTGTGATTTTTATGTAACTTGCCATGGGATTATAAAAACAAATCATGTATACCTATTAATACCTATACAGAGTAACTTAAGTTCTTATATTATCTTCAAAAATATCCACATTTAGTATACACTCAGGTGCAGATCTAGGTTTTTCGGGGCCTAGGGCCTATTCAAGTCCAACGGGCCCTATTTTTTACTATACGATAAGGGCGCGTTGTTAATGAAAAAGTATTAAACATTTATGGTAATTCAATTTTCGTGGAATCTTGACACTTAGGGGACCAGGGCTTCAGACCTATTAGTCCCTATGTAGATCCGCCCCTGGGTACGTTATCTTTAACCTTTTCTTTGTAAACTACATTGTACAAAATTTAAAAAAAAATCAATAAAATAACAAGTACCTACTTTAATATTTTTTACGTACTAATTTTCTAACATTTTCTATAAAAAATTATTTATAAAATGTGTTGAAAAAAACAGCCAAAAATAATTTTCTTCTATATATGTTTTTTTTATAAAAAACTTGTAAAAAAAATTATTAATAAATATTATTGGCTGTTTTTCCAAGCACAAATTATAAATTATTTTTTATTCCTATAATAAAGAATTGAAAATCCAAAATAGGAAATCCTAAAGAAGTCTTATTTAAGACCTCTTAAGTAACTCAGAAAAGTAAGTCCGTCAAGAAGTCCTTTTTATGAATCAGAATAAAGAGCTCTTAAAGAATTCTTGTTTGCGAAGTCAAAAAAAGAATTCCTTAAGAGTTCTTATTTAAGAAGTCTTAACTTTATCAGAAAGTGGCGCATTCGACTTCTTAAAGACTTCTTAAACAGTTCATTTCAATATTAGATCTGACGTCCTAATCAGAAATAAGAACTCTTTTAAAGTTCGTCATGACTACAAATTGTTGTCTGGGTATTAGACAATTTGCTTGAAATTACATCTGTAATAACAATTTAATTGCAATCTTTTCCTGTATGACAAGTGTTGTAAATCTGAATAAACTAAAGTTCATTTTGCCTACGGCTTTCTTTTTAATATAAAGCCCGTAAGAAAATCAAAAAATATCTTCTTACTCGAACCACGTACTAATAATATGTAGTTAGTATAACATCACGTAATACCAACATTACCTACGTATATCTAACAGCAAAAAAAATCTGTTTCAAAATTTCTAGTAATTTTGAATAATAAAGTAATAATTTATTTGTCGCATATTAATCGTATTAGAAGAGAGCCTATCGGCAGATTTTCTATATAGGTATCGAATATACAGACAAATTTGTGTGGGAGCATTGGGACAGACACAGGGAGCCACAAATTATTATGATCTATTATTTTTTATCTGCCAGATTATGGGATACTACTGACTTTACTTCCGGTCATTTTTTGGGATTGTCTTCTTATGTCATCGACGATAAAAAAAATTGATGTCAAAATGTCGGTTTCAACGAGTACCTTCATATCATCATGGGGTGTCAGAGTTCATTCTGCCGCAATCCCTTGGCTGGCACTAATCAACTCTTAAAAATATTTTTTGTGTAATTAAAAAAAAGCTAATACAACACCACAAAAAAGAAAGAAGATAAAATATTTTGGAACTTATACATAATTTATAAAACAAAGTACCTAATAATAATATTATATTCTATTTCTGTAAACCAGACATTTTCATACAATTATAGCGGTTAAAACACAGTTTCAACGAGTAAAACATTCATATTTTTTTAATTTTATTATTTTGTTTCATTTCTTTTTTGTTTTTATTATTGTTCACCTTCCACTAACAACACATATACGAGAAACGCATGCATGAGTGCATATTTCTATTATTGCGCAATTTTTTGTTAGATGTTAATTTTAAAACATAGTTCAAAACGTTTTATATTGCATTGTTTTATATAAATGTTCATTATAATTATGTTAGCCAGGGTCGGATTTGAATGTGTGGGGACATCAGGACAATCACAGATTTGAAGTCTTAAAAAAAATTCGACATCAAAAAGTTTAATATTAAAGATCTAATTTTATAATCAATCTAGTATAGAAATCGTATTCCGAGTATGAAATTACAGGAGTATTTTAACAACTTTTTTTAATGTTACTTTTTAATTTTTGGTAGTATTTATTATCGGCAATACTGTATTATTTGAATTCAATTATGACATAAAACTGCAAATTATATACTGAGTATTTACTAAACATACGGCAAAAATGTAAGGAAGGGATTCAATAAAAAATAATTGAGCTGGTTGTGGTGATTATCACCGGGTACGCTATTATTATTATTTTTCTTAATTTCTTGTGCAAAACTTTTATAAATAAGACAATAAAGTATTATTAACAATAAGAAGGTAGTGATTCCTTGGGTAATTTTAAGAATATTTTGTCCTTTAATGCGTTTTCGGAAAAACGCTTTGTTTCAAAGGTACAAGGCGATAAAAGTTTTTCTACAAAAACAATATTTTATTAAATAAATACAGTATAAAGCTTCTTAATCTACAAGAACTGCTGAAAATGCCTACCATCAGTACCAGCTAGGATGCATTAATCCAATATTATCCTCACTGACTGTCGAACTCTTTCAAAAACACCCAAAACAAGTCACGATCGAAACGTAATCAATAAAACAAAACAAAACAAAGCGGCTTTTCGAAAATTATGAAATGACACAATATTCTTAAAACTACCCAATCACCCCTTGAATGTTTAGTAAACACCCTGTATAGATGACAAAAAAAAATATTTATGAAAATTTAAAAAATATATAAAAATAATAGCTTCATTTGAAATTTATTTTCTATATAATGTTCACTTCCTCAAGATCATTTTAAAAAATATATTTCGGGCAGTTTGTTAGTAAGGCCTCGATGTTACCTCAATGAAGTTACAATATACTATTCCAGAACTTTTTTACAAAATTTAAGACGAAAAAAAATCGGGCTTTAATATATTAATAAAAGCAAAAAATACATAAATGCCAATTTTATATAAGTAAAATAGATCCATCAGTTTCGCAAACTTTTGTATTGCGAAACTGATGACCTATTTATAACAAACACTATAATGAAAATGTGATCAAAAACCGTTCAGTAATTTTTGAGGTAACTAGCCTGGAACAAACTGACAGACAGAGAAAAATTCTAAACATTGTTATATTCGGTCTAGACATCCAATAAACAGAACACGTCGTTAAAATGTTACAACTTATTACAATTATTACGATTACACAGTTACGGTTATTTATTTGTATTGATAAAAAGTTATGACTGTCGGAAACAGGTAGCTCAGCTTTCACTTTAAATTACTTAAACTTCAATTTAGCTCCGAAAATCTAATTTGTCAATACCTTTAAGTGTGAGTATAAACTTAAGAAAGATTGGGCGACCGAGCCTTAATGTTTATTTAAAATCAAAATTTTACAGATTTTATTTCCATCTTAAAGCCTCAATACCATATTGCAATTTAATATGTATGTATGGATATTCTCTCGTAGCATCTAAACTACTGGACCGATGTTGGCAAATAAGGTATCTATCGATTCGTCTGGGTGACGTGCATGTTATAATATTATGTCACCACGCATCCAATATTACCGATGATAAACGCAAATCATTGACTACAGGAAACAAGAAGGAGAAATGAATATCGTGTAGGGTATCAAATGAAAACTGACGCCGAGTGGATTCCAAAACAAAAAGTTCTCAATAACAATAAAAATTTAAAAAAATAAAACCTGCAGACTACGAAAAAATTGAAAACAAGCTTCCAAAATGAAAAGTAGTCGGGTAACTAAAACTTTTCAAAGCTTGTTTTCGTAGAAATTGGTTTTAAATTTTTAAACTTTTATTTTTATTTTATTAAAAAATTTAAAACAAAGCATATCTTGAAAACGCAGACTGA
Organism: Mongoloraphidia duomilia; assembly: GCA_039654895.1. NCBI lineage: Eukaryota > Metazoa > Arthropoda > Insecta > Raphidioptera > Raphidiidae > Mongoloraphidia > Mongoloraphidia duomilia. Next base: position 34,674,343 of record CM077519.1, read on the forward strand.
TCATTAATCTAAATAAAGCATTAAATATATTTTATTACAAAAAACTTCATTCCCAAAACCTTCATTTAAGTAATATTTTTGTTTAATTTAACTCCATTTCCGGAACTATTAGCTTCCGTATTATTTTCTTTATATTATATAGCGGAAACATACGGAAAAAGACGGACCAGTGCGAGTAGAACTCTCACTGTAAGGGTTCCGCATCGTTACAACAATTTAATAAAAATTTAGTTTGTCACGTAATAATTCCACATTATAGAATTAAAAATTAATTATTTTCGGAGTATTTCCTTTACTTGTGCTATGAAACCTTCCTTCGTGCCCAAGATTCTAGGTCAACTCTATATGTTTTGATGAGTGAGTCAGTATCAAAATACGTGATTTTTGAAAGGCCGTATCTTTTTAATGAATTGAGTTAGAAGTTTTTACAGGACTATATGGGGTTGTAGACATTAGTATTTGATTGTAATTTCAAGTTAATACATTGAGCCGTCCCTGAGAAAAAATGGTCTTGACGGGCAGACAGACATATAGACAGACGGACGGACAGCAAAGTGATCCTATAAGGGTTCCATTTTTTTATTATTGTATGCGCATTTCGAGAGCTATGCTCCCTTTTGCAGAAAAACTAAACTCAAGTTTAAACTATTTTCTTGCTGATGATGAGAGTTAAGAAGTGACTACATTGTTGTTTTTTATAGTTCACAGCCACAGTGTTCCTAATATTCTTTATTCTCTCATAATTGTTATACCCCTACTAGGTCCCAAAAAATCGATAACTTCGCGTGTCTCCAATCATTTATATATTATAATTACAATAAATAACAATTAATAATAAATTAGAATAGATTATGCTTGAGAAACATTACTAGCTGTATGTTATGTAACATGACTTCAACACTCTTTTTTATCATTACACACAAAAATAATTGCCATCGACAAACTGGAACATTGTAATTGTCAAACAATCACCAAACTATTAAACTGTAATTGTTTTGCCGTAGTGATTTAAGCTTTTTTTAATTGCACAGAAACAGTTGAACATTTAACAAGCAGTTAACTAGACCATTATAATATTTAACTGTTTTACTGTAGCAGATACAATTTATAAGGTTTATCATTATAAAAATAATTATTACTCATTACAACATTTTTATAAGTAATAGTTGACTGTCCATATGTTACATCAAATTCAATCAATTATGAAAAAAATAAATACTGCAGACTGCTCTAATTTATTAAATTAGCATTCGATTTTTCAATCTTAACTTTACATTTTACATCCATGTTCCGTAAGGAAATAGAAAGAATCAGGCAATCAGACAATAACATTACAAAACTTCCATTAAAGAGTCATTCCGAAAGATGACTTAAAAACTACTACAATTTAGTAGGAACAACCTTCGCCTAGTGGTAGGCCTCCTAACAGGACATTGTGCTCTGAACAGACACCTACAAAAATTGGGCTGTTTAATGGGAACTTAAAGTGCATACAACGCAATAGGGAGACAATTTATGGACAATTAAGAATAAATCAAGAAAACTATATTAACCAACCAGTTCACGGTTTGTGCGAGTTAGTACAAGAGACGAGAATACTGGACTGGGTGGTATAAGAGATTGGGAAGTATAGCACAATAAGGTCAAGTGACTGAAGTGTTTCCAGTGAAAATACGACTGCCAAACCCAAAAAAAGAAAATTATCTCAGTCGGAAGTTCAGGTAGAAGACCCCTTAATTTTGGTTCCATTCGGGTCAGTAGTTTTGGTAATATTCGCAATTTTGTTCATATTTTCTACTTATAACAATATATTTCAAGAAAATATTACTTAAGGGCTTTCTAACATGTTCCAATGAGATTTTTCATAATATAAAAAAAATAATTTTAAAAAAGATCTTGGAACAAGGAATTCATGTATGAATTACCATACTGATTTGTTTAATCAGACGAAACAAGGACAAGGACAACAAATATGAAAATTGAACGAATTGAGTGTGTGGAAAAAAGAAGCCTGAGGTGGTATGGTCACGTGATGAAGGTGGGAGTCGGAAAAGATTTGTTCAATTCCGACTCCCATCTTTTATTGGATTGAACTTCAAAAGAAAAGAAACCTAAGGCACGCATGGAATGATCCAGCAAACATTATAGCTTGATAAGCTACAATTTAGATTTATACGTTTTTTATAGAAGTTGTATAAATTTATAACAGCTTTATAATCTGAAATTACAAAATTTTATTTTATTTTACTCATTCTTGAGATGTCGCGTCGATCAACCATACCAATTGAATAACAACAATTAGGTAATAGAAGTTTCTTTCAAATATGTAATTTTAGTTTATAATGACTTTGAATACCCTAATTTGCTGATTATTATCGATTAAAATGATTTACTGTCATAATGGATGGTGATTACGAAACACTTAGTAACATTTCGATGTGAGAGTTATTAAGTCCGTCATTATCAAAGTACTTAATTAATTATTTATTAACAAACTTTCATCATTAAGCCATGATTTACTATACACTAAAATATTGGTTTCAAATAATATGGATTGAATTTGTATTTAATTTATACAGTTATGTATTAATAAAGTTAAGACTGTCGCCAGCTAACAAAACTTTGTCAATTACGCTTCAAGTTTCAAAAGCTTAAATTATTATGTATCAACTGCACACAAAGAGAATATTATACAAACTGAATAATTCAGTATCAGCTCAGAAGGGTAACTTTTTAGAAAAATTTTAATGAAATTTAAAAAGTTTTAAAAATAATTTGTCAGAAAAATTCAGAGAAAAAATGTTCTTTGGTGAAATGTCAAACTTGTTCGTTCATATAGGAAAAAAATGAATTCCTACTATACGGCATAATGACACTGGAGCGTAATTAATAAACTTATCCAACGTGAAGTTAGAAGATTTGGGTTTGAATCCCGGTAATCTTATTATACAGGGTGAGTTCGACCACCCGTATCAGTCATTTTTTTCGAAAACGGTTAGTCGTAGAGAGTTGTGTCAAAAATTTGTATCATAAAATCCCTAATAAAGAATCGAATGGTGATAATTTTTTTTTCCGGGAAGGTCGGCTTCCCTATTAGTTTGCTCCAGAATGTCCAGAACTCCGGAATTATAAATGTAACGATAGGTCGAAAGTGGTATTGCTGAAAAGATCTTTAAAAAATAAGCAAGTTTTGTAGGAAATTTTTTTTTATTACTGCCACCCCTGTAAATTTCTATAAGTATAAATATAAATTATTATATGTTCAAAACTCCGGAATTTTAGAAAGCACGATAGGTTGAAAGTGGTGCTGTTGAATAGCTCTTTAAAAAATAGGCAAGTTTTGTAGGAAAAATTATTTAATTACTGCCACCCCTGTTAAGTAACAATCGTTTGAAATTATTAAATCAAAATTTCATAATAACGATCGAAATCGGCATTAAAAATCTAGCAACCTTAGACATTGTCACAAGTGTTCAAACTGTCTTCCATTTACTCTTTAATACATACTACTGAGCTCTTCTGGTTATACTGTGAGTGTACTTCTTCAGTGTTTAATGATCGATAGATAGGTAACTAGATTTTAAATGCGAACTTTTAAAAAGTTCGTTATTATGACATTTTAATTTAGTAATTTCAAATAAATATTACTTAACAGGGGTGGCAGTAATAAAAAAAAATTTCCTACAAAACTTGCTTATTTTTTAAAGATCTTTTCAGCAATACCACTTTCGACCTATCGTTACATTTATAATTCCGGAGTTCTGGACATTCTGGAGCAAACTAATAGGGAAGCCGACCTTCCCGGAAAAAAAATTATCACCATTCGATTATTTATTCGGGCTTTTATAATACAAATTTTTGACACAACTCTCTACGACTAACCGTTTTCGAAAAAAACGACTGATACGGGTGGTCGAACTCACCCTGTATATTATTATTATTATTATTATTATTATTATTATAAAATGACACATAATTTTTACCCTATCAATAAAAACTTTTAAAATGTTTTCGTTGAAATAGACGTTAAAATTTTAAAAAGTGAATAGTTTTTAAAATTAATAATTCAATTATAATCGAAGCAGCAAATTCTTACTTCTAACAACAGTTTCAAAATCTTTCTATCGTAAAAAATTACGTGACCGGTTCTGCTCGAATGAGCGAAATTGGATGTCCAGACTGACGTCACGAGAGTTAACTGTTTTAATTAAGCATAAAGGAACAAAATTCATCATTTATATTGTTCATTAGCAATTCTAAAACGCCAATAATGAAGTGATTTATTCTGTTCAAACTTTGGATAGTCGATCATTTTGGAACAATTTCTCAAGTTTTAATTAGATGACTTACTTTGATTTGATGCTTGTTAGTAACAGTTCAAAGCATTTCTAGAGAAGACTTGGTACGACAAAATTGGTTGACCGAATATGGTTTGAATAGTTCTGCATTAATGTCAAAAAGTTTAGCTGGCATTTTGGTAGCTCATTTAATGTTATCAAACTAAATTAGCAGGCTTTAAAAGACTCTAAAATAAAAGCTTGAACTCTACATCGTGTTCACTTATTGGAATACGTATTTAATTTAATTTTTAATTGATCAGTATTTCTTTTTTATGATTTCACTTATTATGGTTGTTGGGAAATTAGATCGACAAACATTATCAGGCGACTCTTTAAAGGTAAAAGTATCTCTTCAAAGAAGTACCTAGTAATGCCATCCCCACACATCTATATTGTATTTTTAAAATGATATAATAAGCACCGATTAACTAGGGTGAAAGATGAAATAGGTCATTGCCATTGGGTAATTAGTTTTTTTGGGGCTGCACGTCTACATAATAACGGTTATGAATTAACAAATAAGTACCTACTTTTGTCAATAATTATATTTGTTTTTGTATGATATCTAAACGGAAGACAAGGCGCTTATAGCCTATGTTGTCGAGCGTCTATAATTTACAATACCCATCTATCTATCTAGACGGGAGAACGCGTTAGCGGGATATTTATTTGTCTGTCTGTCTGTGCCGACATCACTCAAAAACGGCTGAATTGATTTTGATGAAATTACATAGTGGTAACCAAACGTAAAGTATAAAGTCCTACATTTCACTAGGCTACGTTCGGATTAAAAGACGGTAGGTACCTACCAGTCAAAACGGACATTAACGCTTGTCGAAGTTAGTTAAAATACGTAATTGTAACAAGTACGAAAAAATTATTGGATAATGATCACGCAAATTTCAATATGATCCTCTTCGCCTCAAATAAAGTAGATTTCCTGGTAATTTTAATGGATGGTTCACGTCAACCTTTTCTAGGAATTCACTTTTTTCGGGTTTTGATAGAAACGGTTGATCCTAATTTCCTAATATGCATATCAAAAATGTGGAAGAAGAATGAAGGAAAAACAGATTATTTAAGTAATACTTATTATTTTTATAACTAAAGCAAGTTTGAACCCTTTAAAATGGATCCTTTTTACTCAAGTTTACGTTACAGATATTTTTTCAATCATTTAAAAATATTCATATGGAATAGTACTGCTATGAATTTTAAAATTTTGAAGAAAATGAAAATTACATACCTTAATCTTTTTAATTAATTAAAAACATTACATTTTAAATGTAAAACAATAAATCCAGGACTGGAATATTACTCAATTAAAATATAAAAAATCACATTCGAAATCACCACACTACACATAACGTTCGTTTTTATTAATGTCACAGTACCTATTTAAACATTTTATAAGCCAAGCCACTCGATAAATTATAGATTCTTATCACCAAAATTTACACAATTTTTCTTTTTATTAATTTTAACTTTTCTTATCTTAATTGTCTCGACAATTCTGATTAATTTAAAAAAGTTATTGACAAGTTATTTGAAAACTGCTAAAAAATTTAATAAATTTAACTTCACGAACCAATTTCACCGCTTTCGTTGCAACGTCCAAATTTAGATTACAGCATTCAAAACTTTTCGTTTTCTAACACTTCAATGAACAACATTTGATCAAAAGCAATTATAGCGATTTTAACACAATAATTTTGAAACCAATTCAATGCACTTTATTTGAAAATGTTTTATCACGAACAATTAAATTAACGATTCATAATTCTATCCGCTTATTTAGCAGCACACATAAACCACAGTTTTTACAAATTCACTCTTGGCAATAACTTCAAAAACCACATCAGCTATCCGTAAACGACGTCTTGATGATGGACGAACCAATCACCTTCTGTGATGGGTTGTCATTATCTTCTTCCTAGCGGACGTTATATTGTGTACATTGATTGAATATTGTAAACAAATACCTATAGTACAGGTGTCGTACTATGTAATATAAGCTGATGTTAACACCCGTACGATTCATACAGCGAGCGGTAAGGTAAGGTAAGGTATTCAACCACCAAATAAACACATGGTCGGAGGAGAATGCTTCCTTTACCTTGCTTACTATGCCATAGTCGTACGTGGACTGTTTGTTGGTTATATCTAAAGACAATGTGTAGTAGACATATCACTTTATAACTCTAAAGCGCGTTTTACACTCACAATGAAACAGTACCGTTTGCAGACAAATTTATTCTGATACTCTACTAATGCTTTTGCATCAGACGAGAGCAACACAAGGTGGGTATAGGTCAGTCTCGTGATTTTTTTTTTTTTATTTAAATCAAAAATACAAAACAAACGAAACAAACAAAAACAAAATTGTGCATCAACTCGTTGAGTTATTGGCACTGTAGTACAATACTAATTGTAACAATATTGAAGAATCGGGAATAATAAAATTAGTTAATTAAATGGACGGTTTTGAAATGGATATTGGAGCGAATTGTGTAAGGGGGACTCTGGTAAGTAATAAGGTAAGTAATTATATTTTGTGTATTATGTTGGTTGCGTTTAAAAATCTGAATAATTTTACTATGTTTGTTTCAGTATAGTCGAGAATCTTTATGTTGGTGGCGAGGTCTATGTTTATCCTGTGAGGATCATGGACAGTCGACCAGAAGGTGTTAAATGGCGAGACGACAGTTGCAGATGACGCACATCGGAGGATCTTCCTTCTTTAAAAGGTGAGAGTGAGTCAGGGCCGTGTAGTCGTGTAATTGATGGTCTCGATCTCGATTCGTCTTCAACGTCGATAAGCAGTTAATTTTACCAATCTGCATATTTGACAGAAACTGACGAGCCGTTTGTCATTTCTCTTTCGCGTGTCATCTATGTGTTATAAAAATTATTGAATTAATTGTAGTTCAGCAAAAAATATATACTGTTTGTTATAATATTTTCTTTTTTGTGAAAGATGTTTTTAAATATATGCTTAGGAATGGAGAATTTTATGTAACATTATTATCATTAGGAATACTTTATTTGATAAAATATGTATTATTCGATATGTAGTGCAGTCAATTCGTCATTCAACTGTGCATTTTAGGTAGGTAGCGATTTTTTTTTGGATTTGTTTAAAACTGAGTTTACGGGAAGGGGGTGCCTCCATTTGGCCGCCAACTTGAATAGAAGGGTGTAATAGTCTTTAAAAGGTTTTGTCATATAAAAAATCGCACAGTTAGAGAAAAAAAATAAAAAAAATATGATGACCAAATGGGGACACCACCTGTCCCTAAAACTCAGTTTTAAACTCACCACTGACCCCCTACGAATCCAAAAAAAGTCGTTGCTTACACAAAATGCACGGTGGTATTTTTTCACCCATTTGACTACACAAATAATCGATAAGAATATTGCAGGAATAAGAATATAGGCATTTTACTTTTTAACTCTTTGTACTTTTTGACATAGAACTATGTCTTTCCCGGCGATATATAGGGGGGGGGGATAAAATTATGCGAGATGAAAAATGCGTTACAAAAAATGTGTTACGAGAACTAGCGTTACGCCATACTTTGTATGAGTTTTGTATCATATAAGCATGTCATGTTAATATTACTTTTCATCATCTTCAGTGAACGAAAGTAGGTAATGTAATAATGCAAAAATTCGAAATTCAGATTTCAGTCAATCTTGACTATTTCGACTTTAAAAAACATTTTGCAATACGTTTAACGAAATGTCAGGTCTGTCCGTTGTCGTTGTCGGTCGTTGTCGGCGGTGTGCGGAAAATTTTGATGTTCAAAATCTTTTGAACTACGGAACCGAACAAGTTCAAATTTATAAGACGCCTAGAATGAAAACGAATAAATAAAAATTTTGAATGTAGTACCTCAAGAGGCGTTATTTTCAAAAAACTTTATTTTTTTAAGAGAAGTGGGTTTAAAACACATTTTAAAGGAAAAATTAAAAAAAAAAAAATATTTCTCATTTTAAAATTAGTTTTGATGAATGATACAATTTTAAAAATAATACAACCTATAGAATTAATACTTCAAATTGTATCTGCACTCATATAAAACTTGAAGGACCTACTCATTATTTAGCATTTTTTCAGATTCTCATTCGAAAAAGATTGTTGACTGAATTTTGAAACGGAAAAACTCATAAAAAGAATTAAAATAATTATTATCTCTCATTAGTAAATGCTAGATGCAATTACGACAATCTATACTAAAAGTATTGCATTAAATATGTCGCTTACCACAATAAGAGATTAGGGATAACGCAAGCCGGTCTCCAATCTCCATTCATGGGATACCACAAATCGGTCTCCATTCATGGTATACCGTACACCGGTCTCCATTCATGGGATACCGCAAGCCGGTCTCCATTCATCATCATCATACTTCTTTAACTAAATCCTGCGTAATTTATTTCTGAATTTTGACGCAGTTGTAATACAAGCTTTACACATAATACAAGAATCGCAGGTTGTAACTTCAAGCGAAACCGGTATAAAGAAGTATCAGGTTGGCCGCGTTCCATCAGTCCGTCATGTTATGACGGTACCCGACAACCCGACACCGGAACAGTAACTGATACTGCTTCATTATTGGTAGCTGATTACTGATTACTGCTAGGTGCTGAAAGAAAAAATCGATGAAAAAGAAAATACTCCTCGCACGGTGGAATTTCACAAAAGTGCTAATCACGTTATGCTATAAATTGCGATGCTCTTAAGTTATGGTGATCTTAAAGACTGTTTTTTGATACGTGACTAATTTTGATTTTCAGTAGAAATGTTATCTGCATCTTAAAATAACAAAGATAAAATTAATCAGAGAAAATGGCTGGTTAGTTGACATAGTATCCTTTTTAATATCAGAGCTCTTCATCCGAGCTGATTAATTTATAAACTAACCTTTATTGGCAAATTTAGCTGAATGTTATCTATTAAAATAACCAAAAGTTTGATTAGTTTGTATACTATCCAATATAAGCTAGCCAAGTTTACATATTAGCTGTAACAAATCATATTAATATACCATTGTAAATTTAACATTCAGATAATATTTGTATAGAAACTCAGCACAACAATATATTTAATTAATAATTTCCTACCTATAGGGATCTGTCATATGGGCGGAGCTTTAAAACATGGCGGCGGTAGTGGCAAATTTCAAATACGGGGTATACTTTTGCTTGTAATCTTGTGATTTTCAAAGTGATAAGAACTGATAAATATAAGTGCGATTGCTGATTGGGCCGAAACGAATCCTAAACAAAGGAATTTCGTTAAAAGAGAACGGATTCTCAAAGCCGGACATATTATCAAATGTGTGAAAAATATCGAGAAAAGGGAGCTATCAAAAGTAGTGATCTTCTCGGTATATTCCTTAAAAACATCAAAAATAAAAGAAAATCTCCACCAAATTAATTATCCGTTTAATGCTCCTTTAAGGCTGGGTTAGGTGATTAATGTAAACACATAACTGCACCATAATATGTTATAAGTATTGTAACAAGTGAGTTACTAACCTCAAAATATTTGTTTGATTATTGTTAGTGCTAAATTTGTCAATCATCAGTGATTTAACTATTGTAGTTAGTACAGTATGATAATGAGTACATCTTATTATTAATATAAAATATTTGTTTAATTCATAATTAATACAGTTTCTTCACATTTCATTCGAAAATAATTTGCTGTAAAGTAAATTTTACAGAGCAATAACAGCTGATAGTGTTTAACCAGATGTCCATTTGACAGAGCCCAATAGATATGTAAAACCAAATACCATAAATTTTAAATACGTCTCTGGCCTAAAATTGGTAACAAACAACATTAACGCCGCGCACGGTTTGGGCTGCCGAAAAAGTTTTGGCATATTATCAGATACCATAGAAACAATATTATATTGTAATCAGCAGATTGATTTTTTAATTTTCCCGCGTAACTAATATAAGGAAAATATTTCAGACGATTATACATTAGAGAAAGAGAGAATAATGTATCGAATTGTTGCTATACCGTTGACAACCCCATCCCACAGATGGTACTGTTTTTTTACTGCCGTAGGAATGTATGTCAAGAGCTGGACATATTTACTTGTATCTTAATATTCAATTTTATCTGGCATAGGGTTTTTTAAACTTTTCCTTATTGGGATCCGTCAGATAGGTGGAGTTTAAAAAACATGGCGCAGAGGGGGGAAATTTCATATACGGGGTATACTTTTGCGTGTAATTTTATGATTTTCAAAGTGATAAGAAATGATAAAATATATAAGTGCAATTTGTGATTGGGCCGGTACGAATCCTAAACAAAGGAATTTCGTTGAAGGAAACAGATTCTCAAAGCCGAACATATTATCAAATGTCGGAAATATAACGAGAAAAATGCATGAAAAATGAACTGTCAAAAGTAGTAATCTTTACGGCATATTGCTTAAAAACATCAAAATTAAAAGAAAATCTCCACGAAATTAATTATCCGTTCAATGCTCCTTTAAGGCTGTGTTAGGTGAATAATGTAAACACATAACTGCAACATAATATGTTATATTGTAATAAGTAGGTAAGTTACTAACCTCGAAATATTTGTATACACATAATTAGTCCTAATTTTGTCAATATTCAGAGATTTAACTATTTTAGTACAGTATGATAATGAGTACATCTTATTATTAATATAAAATATTTTTTTAATTCATAAATACAGTTTTTCCACATTTCATTAAAAAAGAATTCGCTGTAAAGTAAGTTTTACAAGGCAATAACTGATAGTGTTTAATGCCATGATATTAGAAAACGTCGCAAATTCCATTTTCGATAAACTTTTTGTTTATTTTACTTGTTTTATTCTTGTAATAACCAATTTCACGATAAATTTGCACTGTTAGCATGTAAAATTTTCCCCCGTTTTGATACAATTTTCTGCCACCAGATGTCATATGCTCATTTGACGGGTCCCAATATTACAAAAAAAATGGTAACACATACGACCACTTATAAATAACACATAAGCTTATTGCGCTGGGTATTATATAAGAACCAGAAATTAAAATCTATGTAACAAATTGTAAATTTTTTATATTGTGACAATTACTCCTAATCGTATCTTACAATAATTTTCACAGTAAATATTACAATTTTCAAGCAACTACGCCAAAACTGAAGCGCATTTACATCATACGTAACGTTAACGTAACATCACGTACCAACAACAAACAAAATATTCCGCAATGCGAATTAAGTTATAGAACTTTTTGATGTTACGGTGCTTCTGCGAAACTGTCAATAACACAATGTGAACTTTCGAACAACCAAAGTGGACTATTAAAATTACTTTATAATGAAAATGCAATAACTTTTTATAGGGTTTTATTATAATGGAAAAAGTTAACTGCCAATGTCGGGATTTCAATTCTCCAGTTTTGTTGAAACGCTTTCAAAGCGAAACTGAAGAATTTGGGTTCCGATAGTGACAATTAATTTTATCCTTTATAATAATAACAGTTGTTTATTTAGGACTAAATACAGTAAAGCTGATTAAAAGCTTGGCTATCGAAATTTAGTTCTTATTAGTCTGTGGCAAACAAAATTATTAATTAATTATTAATATTTGAGATATTGTAAATTATAGACTCTCAAAAAATATTTAACATGCATAAGCAAAATTAATAATTAGACAATTTTTAATCTTTAGTTTTAGAAAGAACATTTTTGTAACTTTTGAATAATCTAAGGTCAACCGGCATTTGTTCCATTTTCTTGCTCCAATATAACAGAGAGTGCATAAAATCCAAATCCAGTACTAGTTAAGGGAATAACTATTCCGGATAACTTTTAAAATTACATGAGTGAACATTATTTATCAGAAAAACAATTTATTAAGGTACCTACGTATTCAGGTTTACCTGAAATAATTTTTTAAACAAACATTATGATAAAACTATGATTATCCACAAATTGTTTCATTTTGCATTTACCCCCTAAAATTAAATTTAAAATGCAACCAAATAATGACTAAAATTACAAATCTACATTATAGCAGCTTTGGGAACACTGGAATTGCGACCATAGAAATGAAAGTCTTGTCGTAACGAAAAAAAAAAAAATTTCGACACTTCGGCGAATTTAGACTTTCATGGTTCCTACATACCTAAAATGCGAGATTTGGGTGCGCATTCGTCCGTACGTGCAGAGATCTAGTCGACATGCTGTTCGGAGAATTGAAATCTTTTAAACATAAAGGTGTTGGGATTTCTCAGGGTTTTATTTCTTATTTTCTCTCTACTCCCTAAAAAGGAGTAGTTTACTGATAAACAAAATATTCTCCAAAAAGGCTCTAAAGATTTTGACCATGTTTCAAAATCGAAATGTCATTAATGAGCATACAATATCCCGCTATTAATTTGTTTCAGTAAAATCCAGAAAGGGTAGTCTGATATACTTAATGCGCGGTCTATGCAGTTCAGCGAGAATGTCAGTGCGGGAGACCTGTACCATTTATTTTTCTTTATTCTTATTTTTTCTTATTCTTATTTTATTTATTCTTATTTTATTTATTCTTATTCTTACCTAGCATTTTGAGTTCTTCAAGTAGTGCCTACTGAACGGTATATACTTACTATATGAATGGGAGCTAACATTTTTTTCAAACTAAAACTAATGTTAAAAACTATAAAAAACGAATTGCTTTAATATTTTTTCCACATCGTATAAATAAAAAAAATCCGCATCGTTGATTTTGAAAGTAACTAAACAAAACAGTATCTAGGTATATAATTCAGGCATTAGCGCGTATCTGGAATAAAAACTTTGACACTTCATTATGACGTTCTTCATTATAGCATCCGAATGAAACTTGTTGTTTCTAATTCCAATAAAAAGCAAATCCGCGGAGATTGAACACATATACAAGCTTTTATCCGTTGTATGTTTTTTCATCCTATAAAATGGGAAATATAAAAAGTAATTATATATTACACAGTTCATACATACGTAATGTGGCTATAAAAGGAAAAAAACAGTTTTTTAATTTTATTTTTGCACGACCACACAAGTGTATACTTAACGCTTTAATAGCCATTTTTAATTTTTGCACACATTCAGTTTTTATAACGTTTTATATATTCGTTAATAAAATGGCATCAACAGAGTCCCTCGCATTAACTAAACCATACACGTTACGGTACCTACTGTAAAACTGAGTGAAATATGGCTTCATAGATATAGCATTAAATTAAAAAAAAAATTCTTCACACGGAGCTTGCGGATAGTGAATCTTCCCCGTTAGTTTTAGAGAATTATCTATAAAAAATTTTATTTCTCTAACTTATCTGGAAATGGGTTAAAATCGTTCAATTTTATTTCCTAATTTTGTACTTAAAAGACTTGCCTGTACAGTGGTACACTATACAGGCAAGTCTTTTAAATTGGGAAATAAAATTAAACGCTGTACAGTGTACAGGCAAATCTTTTAAGTACAATCTCTTTTACATAGTATAGCTTATCCCTGACATCTTGCAATTACTAATGTCAAGGATAGCTTCCAGCGACATAATATATGGCGTTTTGACAGAAATTTTAGCTTAACTCGACCGTAGCTGGATTAAAAGTGCCCTATACCAGTTGATAGTGTACCTACCAAGTTTTATCAAAGTCAATCCAATAGACACAGACAAACAGTCTGGAAACACGTTTTTTCATCAGAAAACCATCTATCGTGAACGTGAACCTCGAATATCTGGCAACGCCGGCACGATATCGATGGGGACTTTTTACACGTTTTTTTAAATACCATAACGAAGGTGTATGCAAAAATTCAGCTAACTGGGAATTATCCCGCAGATGGGTCGTTTTTTATGTCTAAAATTACTGGAGTAATATGCGTATTTGTATCACTTTGGGAATTGGATTCAATGTTTGATTCTCAGTTTCGGAATTCCTAAATTCCTTAACTATTTCCAATATCGAGAAAAGTCTACAAAAATATCTAACACGTCATGTAGAAGAAACATCTCTTTTTAAAATGGAAATATGTTAACATATTAATATAGAAAACGTTCCATGAAACTTCGAATTAGAAATTTACAAACAAGCAAAAAAATTAACATTATCGACTAACAACTGGTAATAGTTAGAACACCTCGAATATTAATAACTCTACAGTCGTATGGTTTTTAAATATAGTGGCTAAATATACAAAAGTGTAAAGGCCAAAAAATTTATAAAAAAAAAACTCTAAAGTCTAGAGTCTACGCATCAATTATTGGTAAAAAATCTACCTATATTTACGGCCAACTTTCTGGTCGGAAAATAAAGTGAAAATGAGTTAATTTTTAATCGTTTCATTAATTCTGGATTTCCTATAATAATTTCTTCAGTTCTGGAATAAACTGATGTCTAAAACTTTTGTTCGAAATTCCGGAATGGCTAAATCTTGGAATTCCGGTATGGAAGTCCTAGACGTAACACGTGAACTGAAGTAGCAACTTGTTCCGTATAAAGGTCTATTCACACACACCAGGACGTGACAGTGCCGTGACCGGCCCGTGATTCCACTGACGAGGCTGAAAATATTCTTTTAGGAATTTGAAGGGTGTTGTTCACACTCACCCGGCGCGTGACCGTTCCGGTGCAAACAGTACTGTCGCCGTCACCGTACCATGAACGTCTGACTAGACTTTGCAGTTGACGTGTTAAAGTATTGCACCATGCACAATCAGCACTTAAACATGTGGCTGATTTCGTGACTAAAATAAAAGCTACTAGGACAGTTTTCTTAATTGTGAGAAAACATGTTAGCATTATATAATTGTGAGCATAGCTAAATTACAATTCGGAGGAACTGTTTTGATTAATCTCGTGTTCGTAATAAATTTGTGCAACGTACTACTTGATATTAATTCACTTCAACTGTGGTTCAGAAAAGTGTTTTATGGCGGCACACCAAATTGTTTTAATACAGCTGTATCAAACCTATACAACAACAAGTCGCAAAAAGACATTGTTCTGAATCGAATTCATTTGCGAAAAATAACTTACTGTGTTTTCAGGAATTTGTTTAATTTTAAAAGTACGTACAAACAATATAATATTGTCTTTGTTTTTAGCACTAACAAATGTGGTCAATTATTTTTTACTATTGTTGTTTTTAAATTAAAAAACACGCTCTTCTTGAAAAAAAGGTTTATAATGAAACGACATTCGAATATTTTTAATTTATTTTTCACTTCATTGCACTAATTACAGACAGTGCGTATTTTTTTTAAATTAATAAATGATATTATTCTTTTTAAATATAAACGATACTTTTTAAAATTTAATACATATATTTCTTATTTATATGACGGATGAACGTTGTTTACTTTTAAAATAAAATATTTTCTTTTATGACATTTTTTAGTAATGTAGGTAAATATTTAAATCAATTGTTTGAATATTTTTTTTATACCTACTAGCATTTACCCGCGTTGCTCGGGAATGATAGCCCCTTGTTACGATAATGTACAAAAATATTGACAAAATTTTTACTTCAGTTGGGAGGTTTACATCTCGGTTTACATCATGAATAAAAAAATAAAATTGATAATTAGTAAATTTTATATTAGTGTTTCAGAATCAGCCAAATTACATAATAATCATTTTATCAACCATTGTCACAGTCTGGATTCAAACCCGAACTTTTCCACTATCGCGGCGGATTGAGCTGTCATTTACTTAACCGTGACAAGTTTTGATAATCTTATTTCCCAAGATATGCAGAAAGACATTTATAATTTCACTTCATGCGAGAGTTGTTAATTTTTAGCTAGGTGTAGATTTAGAATCGTCTTGCATGTGAGAGCTATAAGCATGAATTTGAAATTATTTTGTTTATATCGCCGGCTAGCTCTCAAATGCAAGACGATTCTAAATCTACACCTAACTAAAAATTAACAACTCTCGCATGAAGTGAAATTATAATTGTCTTTCTGCATATATTGGGACATAAGATTATCAAAACTTGTCACGGTTGAGTAAATGACAGCTCAATCCGCCGCGATAGTGGAAAAGTTCGGGTTTGAATCCCGACTGTGACAATGGTTGATAAAATGATTTTTTCTAATAATGCAGAATCCATTATGTAATTTGGCTGAAACACCAATATAAAATTTACCTATATATTTGACAATCGTACTAACTTTACTCCTTGAAATTGATAATATTCCGTGAGATTTTGTTAGTGCAACTAAAGTTGCTATCTTTGCTCGCTGCTCTTAAGTTCATGAATTTATTATATTACTGTGTAGTGTGTATGCATTAAAAGCTAAAGAATTATAATTGAGAGTAGTGTTGCCTCCCAGATGAGATAACATTTTTTCTCTCGAATTCCCAGACGAGATCGAAATTAAACTGTGGAATATAGAAATAATTACGGAATATGCTACATGATCAAACGAAAAGTAATTGCTAATCTTTAGTAGGTACTTTATAAAACAATAAATTGATATCTAGTGAAAATATTAATTTGACTTTTAATTTATTATTAAAAATAACAATAAATGTGGCTCAGATAACTTTACAGTTGATGGAACTTAACCATGAATGTACGCTAGCTATGTGAATCCCCAAAACTTGTCTTTGCTTACAGGAAACGTAAGTTTGCGACAATTTAATCACTTACATTACTAGAGAAATATGGTAAAAGTATTTTGAGAAATTGAGGGGTGACTCAGGACACGAGTTGCCTAGCGAAGTTTTTTGCGCAATAAAAAACTACCTTCCTACAAAATTTCAATCGGTAAAAAGTAAAAACTCATGTGTAAAAATGTCCACCAGCTCTTAGACTAAGGGGGGGGGGCAGTATAGCCTAGTGGTTAGCATGCTTGGTGCCGCAGCCTCTAGACTGGACTGCCGTGGGTTCGAATCCCACCTGCGCTCATGGATGTTTTGTGATGTTATTTAGTTTTAAGTTAGTTGTTATTTAGTGTAGTTGAAAGACGCTAATGACCTGAGATGTCGACGCGTCTATAATCTACAATAAATAAAAAAAAATCTTAGACTAAGGTCTAAAATGGTACCTATATTTTTGAATTATCAAGACGAGATTTTTCAAAATTCTTGGTATTGAAACGAAAGGTATCCTCGAAAAAATTACAAGATCAGAATTGCAAAATTTCTCGTCTTGAAATTTGAGATGATGACAAGAATGGTTATTTTTTGTCGAGTCGAGACGTGACGACAAAACTTTATTTGAGATTACAATATCTTTTGTATACTACCTTTGCATGGTCTCTTAACGAAACCAACAGTAATTTGGCATATTCTCGTGTATTGAAACCGTTATAATAATTTCAGACATAGAATAATTACATAACGAGTATTGGTTGCTTTTCCACATATCGTGTTCATCAAACTTTACATCATCCGCACCGTGTTTGTATGAGTCTAGGTTACGATCTATCATTAACATTGGAATGTAATTTCGTGTGTGTACCGGTTCAGAATGACGTAATGTTGCCGTTAAGTTTACGTACTTGCGCTGTGGTTTCAATAGGTAAGTTAACGTGGAGACCGCGGCAACGTAAGTTGTTCTGAAGCGGGGCTAAACGCCTTCAGGCAAGAAACAATCTGACTCTTGAGTTGCACTTAAACCGCAATCACGTAAAGTAGCGACCACATCAATATAACGTAATGTTCACTCTTCCTGATATCAATTAGTCAATTCTAACTTTTTTTTAAAAGAGCTAAAATTCTAGGCAGTGACTAATACACTAATTATACTTCACAATGCAATATAAGCGGCACAATTAGGAAGTTTCCCTTTTTAGTGTATTTGCCATATGGCACATACACTATTGGCGTCGGTCGGATGGCGGGACCTAGGGGTCGGACCAAAATTTCTCGACGTTTCATAACCTCCTGAACACTTTGGCACCATTTTTGGAAATGTTTATTTATATATGTATATATATATTTATATATATATATATATGTGTGTGTGTGTGTGTACTGGCTATAACTTTCGAAAGAGTTAATTGATTTTGACGAAATTTGCTAGGCACGTTGGAATCCATCACCGCACGAAGCCTATTTAAAATGGGTCCAATCGGACCTTTTTAAGGGTGGTTTTTAGGGGTTGAAAAATGTTTTTGGGCCCAAAAATGCCGAAAAAATTTTCAGAATTGTTTCAAAATTGAAATTTAACCCTTTAGTAACGATTAAAATGTGCTACTAAAATTTTAATAAAATCGGCCCGACAGGACCGGACTTACAAATTTTATGAAAACACTAGTTTGCGGAAAGTGCTTTACTTACTGAAGGGAGTATTTAATTTGGTACCGAGGTTGCATTAATAAAAATATTGAAATTAAGAAAAAAATATTATTTTAAGGGATATATTAAAGGGTTAAATTTTTTATTTTGTTCAAAAACAAACTTAAGTTCACATAATAAAGCCACAATTATTAGCAAATACACTATATTGTCGGCAGGGTTTTGGCACTGCGACCCGAGTTTTTTTTTATTTTTTTAATCTAAATCATAGTTCTAAAAATTACAAAATTAATACCGGAAGAGTTTTTGAAATATCTTTAAAAACAACAAAACTATGCTACTTCAAAGTTTGAATTTGACAATTCTCCAAGAAATTCCGTCTTCAGTCCGAGTGACGTCACGCGGCACGATATTTTTAAAAGTTATTTTCAGTTTGTATGTGTGGTATTTTAACATGGTAACTTCCGATAAATCTCCTTCTTTAAACTCGTAAATTGTTACGGAAACACTAAAAACAAAACAGGTGATGACGGAAAATATTGACATATTTAAATTTTTGACAGTTAATTTTAATTTAATATAAATAGAAAAGTCTACATTACAACAAAATAGTTACCAAGTAGCTTAGGTTCTAATTATTCACAAAGCTAAAAAACAGCAAACTTGTACCGCGTGGCGTCATATTCATAAATCAGTTTCGTTTGCGACCCCACGTACAAGAAATTGAATATCTCCGTTGAAATTAAAGATATCAAGATAATTCTTTCAAAATTTTTAAAGTTATCTTCATTACAATGATGTGACAGTATCATAATTAGTATTTTCGTCCAATGGAAACTTCCTAATTTTTAAGTATGGAAAAATATAAGGACGGATATGCTTTACATCGTTTCATTGCTTTTCCGATCCATTAAGTTTGTTAAATGCCCCATACACCTGATGCGAACAAATTGCGCAACCTAGGCTGTTCTGCAACTTTGTATATTGTAGGTATGGTGTTTTTTGACGTGCTGCGCAACTAGTTACAGAAATTCAAACTTGTTTGAAATTAAATGCACAACGATTGGTGTTGCGCAACTACTTGCATCGTGTATCGGCATTACGCGACAGATTGTACAATAATTGTAGGTTTTTTTCGCACGTGTAACTAGAAGGTAGTGTTTTAAAATGGCGAATTTTATAAATAACTAAGGATTTTTGTGCAAACTTATTGATTTATACTGTCAGTTGCCGGAATTATGAAAGGTAACGAGCGATTCATACAAGAATAGGAATTTGAAGAATTTGGGATGCGAAAAAGAGATCTTTTCTTTAACAACTCTTTCATGCAGACTCCCTGCTTCCTTTTTCTTACACTAACATCCGACCCAACAGCAAATTATTATTATTATAGCTAAACACACTGCGTCGTCAGCCGGCATGTTTCAAAATCAACTGGAGTTTGCATAAAATTGCGTATAGTGTATGGGTATGTTTGCAGGTGTGCGGGGCCTTTTGGTAACGAAGTATTAGTCAGTCTATTATATTTTGAACTGAACTATTGGTAAAATTTTCGTTTTTATTTAAAACAATTTTACTTCTTATATTTTAGAAACTTTTCAGAACTTGTAAAAAATGATGTAAAGTAAACCTGTGCCAAAAATCATTTTAAAGTTCGCAGTAGAAAAATCATTAGCACAAGATAAAGTCGGTACCATGAAATCTCCATGAGGGTAGATAAAAAATGCAGTGTATAAACAAGAAGAAGTTAATGGCTTCAGCTGTCGAGCGTCTATAGAATCTACAATCACTCACTAAAATTGTAATGAAACCTCTATCATTTCATTTTTTGAGGGTTTTTCGGGGCTGTAGTTTGTATGACTTAGACATGAAAACGCGTTTCTAGAATTGTTGTCTGTTTTTCTGTCTATCTGTTTGCCAGCATCACTCAAGAACGGCTGAACTGATTTGATGAAATCATGAAACATAAGAGAGGTATTGCTGGTTTTAAACCAGCTGTACATAAGAAGATAAGCAACATAGACTTATCGTAGATTTTCAGTCACACACATAATCTGCCACGTTTTCTTTTCTCTAAATTTAACAGAAGCGGTAGTCGGTATTCGGTAGTAAGTCAGCACTATTATACATACTGAACATAAAGTATATAACATAACAATTAATAACCTATTATTATAAATGCAGGTTTTGTTGTGATTTTAAAATTCATTTTTTGAAACCAGAGATAGGTGCCAACATTAGCAACCAATTAAAAAAAAAACATTTAGATAAAAACATCGAACAAACCGCTCAAAGCATCGTCTCTTATAAAACTTACCTAGGTACTCTTTGGTTTGTTTTTATCGAAGAATTTTATTTTTTTCTTTCTAGTTTCAGGGAAAGAATCCCATGTGCTAGACACAGAAAATATCTAATAAAGATAAAACATAATATAGGGATAAAGGCAAGAAACATCTATTTTAAAAAGATTGACTTTACATAATTTATATAAGTTTCCAAGCATAACGTGATAGGTAGGTACCATAGATGTTACAATTAATACCTTACCAAATGAACGGGTTGAATTACCTGTAGGCTATAGCCGCTATACATAATATTATACTAGTGTTATGCGGGCCATGCCAATGACTATGCTATGTGTACGACATGCGTATAGCAGGTTCTTGTCAAATAGGCGCAGGGGGGCAATCAACAGACACCAGCGAGCGACCTCTACAGGGACGACTTGAACACATCGCATTCCATCCTCACGCAAGACTATATTATAATATCACCTGTGGACCATTCAGTTCAGTGCAAATTTGTGTTGCAAATAACTTCAATATCAACAATATTTGACTTTGAATATTCACACAGTGGTTTTGATTTATTTCGTATTCAGTAGTAACTAGTAGGTACCTATCAGAGGCGGACTAGCAGTTTTGACCGCTCTATGACGTTCAATACAAACCGCCCTTTTCTGCGAATTTTTCATCGTAGACATGTGAAGTTGTTCGAAAATCGAAATGCGTTCGGTTCAGCCCGCTAGAAATATTTTATTTCTGTGTCTGGTGAATATAGTAAATAATATGGTTAGATGGTGCGGCTATATAGTATAATGGTATGTACCTAATTAGGTATAACTTACTATAGTCAACTGGTCACAACTATAGTTTGTTATAGGTCTCTAACAGGAGCCAAAACGAATGTCTCTCATAGAGTCATATGAAATGACTATCATAGTTATATTTTTTTATTGTCACAAATAGCTAGAAGAACTATAAATTCTGTCTCTGCTAGTTATAAGACCATATATAGAGTTTTCTCAGTGCATGCCGCCTCTCCCCGCACGTGCTTGAACTAGATAGCGGGCGGTCACTGCCGCCGGCCGCGGGAGCACACTGCAGGCCACCCCTAATATATGGAAAGTCCGCCACTGGTACCTATTGTTTATATAATTGAAATTTGGATTTTAAGATTATCAAATTACCATTTTTGCTAAATACTATGCACTATCCTATCAACCTATCACTTTCTGTAATGATTTCTGTCGATTTAGATGATAATTATCAAATACGTCATCGAAACGGTGACAACTTGAGCATTTGTTTTTTTGAACACAATTTCTGCAATTTTCTTAATTCAGCTGACAATCTTCTATGTTCAGGACTTCATTAGAGTATTGAGATATCACAATGGACTTTCTGGTAAAAGCCCCTACATACGACACAATCTGCTGGGTCCGATCTGCTGAGTGGCCGATGGACATAAATTGGGTGCTACCTCTCTACACGACCCAACCTGTCAGTGAGTTGGAGTGGGGAGTCGGAAGATTTTGTGGTTGCCCAAGTCAACCACCCGACATAACAATAATAATAATAGATAGGTCCGATTGGCCTACACACCAACCAGTTTGCAGGATCCCTGCAGATTGGACCCAGCAGATTGTGTCGTGTGTAGGCGCTTTATGCCTTTGTGCATAAACTTATGTAACCAACAACAGATATTAAGGAACTTCACAACACAAATATCACACTACAACGACGCTTCTTGTCTACCAGTGGCGTAGCTTCAAATTTTGTTTTTGTTTCGATGAGATACACACATCATAAATTACACAATTTTTTCATTTATTTGTTTTCTATAATTTACAATAATTATTAATTTTATGTTTAATAAATATTTCAGTTAGTTTTGGTGTGATTTCTTAAACGAATACAAAAATGTGATTTAAAAAATTCAATGGTTAGTTTGTACTTTATCGACGGTACCTACTGTACCGTTAAATATTGGTATCACAATCGATCAACGTTCTGCTACCCCTTTTCAAATCAACGTCTATAGGGTAGACGCTAGTTATTTTTCTTACCCCGCACGAGCATTAGTCTTCATATAGTGTAATTAGGTAACTAAAAATGTTCTCGATGCAGATAGTGAACTAACAGTATATTTGTGAATATAGCCATCATAACAAAGGAAGACAGTAATTGCCATCTTAAAAATTTTGAACTCATAGATATTTTCAATACTATCTAATATATAAAATAGTAACGGAACCTCTTTCATAATTTCGTTGTCTTATGGGTTTTCGGGTATTTTATATGATATACAATGTGTAAACGATTAACCCGAATATAGCTGGAATTAATAATATTGAGAACATTTACAATTTTGTAGTAGGCTATGGGCTATAAGATCTAATACAAATATGTAGTGGATTACATAGAAAAAACAGCAAAGTGAATTTTTTAAACAATTTTCCATAGCAACGGTAGACTATTAAGAGTAAGTCGGAATCTGCTATATAAAAAAAACCAAACGAAGCATCTACTACACATTTACACTGGATTTTATAGCCCATAGCATACTACAAAGTTGTATTATGTTCTCAATGTTATTTTTCCTATGTTCGGGTTAACTGTTTACACACTGTATAGACGGCAGAACGTGTTTTTAGAATTTTTGTCTGTTTGTATTGGTATAACTCGAGAACTGTTATCCCGATTTTGATGAAACTTGGTAACCTACCAGTTGATACCAAACTTAAAATACAGGAAACATTTTATTCTGCTACGTTTGTGTTAAGTGTCCAGTCAAAACCGATATTAATATTATGGTTGACTCTAAAATAGTTTAGAGCCAAACGCGATCCTTAGAATTAATATGAAGATCGACGGAACACATCCGTGGCACAGGATCAATAATTGCATTACTGAAATTTAAAATAATTGTGTTTATTTACTGATGTTTCGGATATCTGAAGATGACACAAAGAGTGCCGCAACGTCAGTAAACAAATGCAATTATTTTAAATATCAGTATTGCAATTATTGATCCTGTGCCACGGAGGATTTCCTTCAATCTTCATACCGATACTAATGTAAACGAATTCGCAGTTAAAACCTAATATAAAAATAATTTTAAATTTTGAATTCAAAAAGTAAGACAAATAAATTTAAAAATGGCCTTTTTCGAATCTCTGTCATACAATATATTTTTTTTAATATTCCGTATCTCTAGTCATGTGAAAAATGTTTAATAAAAAATAAGTGATTTTAAGTAGCATAACATTGAACTAAAGCAATATCATGCGTTTATTATGTAGTTTATGCTACATTTTTAGCAAATATAACCGATGTAGTATTTCGCAAAAGTAATATTTTGCATATACAAATGAAAATAAATATTTCCAGAATTGAATGAATTATTACACTAGTTGTTATTGTAAAATTGAATAAGTTATGATAATGTTTAATAATATTTCCGTATAACATTATGAGTTATGTATAATATGCAATGTTTATTATTTAAATTATTTATAATTATGACGTAAAAAATGTACACATAACAATAGCCAGTTGCTGTAAGGTCACTGTTAAAGATAATTGCATAGATTGTACATAATTACACTTGTATTATGTATACAGAAATTATATCATTAACAATGAAGATGTTCCTTATGAAGATGCCTGTCGTAACATTTCTTCTTGATTTTTGTACATTTTGCAGAGAATTCTTCACAGAAATAATTTTTATTACTACAGTGGCTTCTCATAATATATTACAAAACTGACTGAATGGTCGAAACATTATAATTTTACGCACATAAATTTAACTATATTAATGTAACAAATCAAATATTTACATTTCATTACAGTCTTCTCACGTCGTGCAGGAATGGGGACTCGTATCTCTTAAGAGTTAAAACAAGTAAGGCGCAGGAGAGGAAGAACTAGAATATAACGGATAATTGTTACAGAATAACTGTTCCTAATTTTCAAAAATGATAGAGGGCACTTAAATAAACATTTTTTATTAACAAACTATTGTCCGGAAATACTGGATCAAACTTTATAAAAATTGTTCGAAGTTACGACCACAATTTTCGATATACAAGTTATAGTAATCGACTGCCGAATAATTATTTCATTTTATCTCGATACTGAAAAATTTCCGGACAATAGTTTATTAATAAAAAATGTTTATTTAAGTGTCCTCTATCATTTCTGAAAATTAGGAATAGTAATTCTGTGACACCCTGTATATAGGAGATTTTAATTATCAATTAATAGAAATATAGATGTCTCATTAAAAAAAGTAATGTTAGTACTGTTTTTATTACTAAATTTTAGTCATCAACCTATTTAACTTAAGAAGTTGTGGTCAAACAAAATTTGGTGCATAAAAAAATCAAAATACGATTCTTCTTACTACAAATTTTTAGCAAAATAGTTAAATTAAAGACGTCCTTTATACTTATAATATCATCAAAATCTGGGAATTGTTTATAAGGCTAACAGGGAATTTTGCTCCAAGCGTCTGACACAACGAATAGTCGAACTAACAAGAACATAAATTAATATTTGTTGTCATAAGGCCGAATGACTTATGTTAGTTTTTTTAAATAATATTAATGACGATTTATACATTCAGTTCATTTAGTGATTTAGTTCTGCATTGAAAAGAGACAATACTGCCAATTACATGCCTCAAGGCACTTTTCTACTACCTACATCAGATCTCAATGTGTGCGAACGTCGACTCAATAAATTGGAAACGGTGCAGCCCTTCGAGGGACTTTTGAAACTTTATTCAGATTTAAAATGTACGGCGATGACTGAATTTTATTCGTCGTCTGTGACGCGCGTGTGGTAGAAAAATTTTTTTCTCCTACCTAGGCCGAAAGTTCGTACTTTCGTCCCTGCCAACAACAACAACAAATTCGCTCTTTATTCCCGTGGTACGGACAAGTGCGCGTGCGCAATAGTACTTATGCCGGTTCTCACGCACCTACTTCTGTCTCCTACACATTAAAATTATTTCCTTTAAAATTATTTTTTAATAATTATTTTTTAATAATTATTTTTTTATAATTATTTTTTTATAATTATTTTTTAATAATTTTAATAATAAAATAAAATAAAAATAATAATTTTAATAATTTTTTTTTTCAATTTTACGAACTTTCAGCCTGACAGGAGAAAAAATAGTATGCGCAACACGGGAGGAAATTACTACATCTTCTCCCGCGTATTTGCCACCCTCGCCTTCGGCTCGGGTGGCAATTTTATACGCGGGAGGAAATGTAGCACTTTCCTCCCTTGTGGCACAATGTACTATTGTATAATGTAACAAAAAATAGAGAAAAAGAGATCTATCTGGAGCTTGCTTGACCCTCTATGTTTTTAAGCTGACATTTTACGTAGCAAAATTTCACAGCCCTATACTCACCAATTAAAAAACAGGACCTCACTCCTCTTACATTTGGCTATTATCACGAAACAATGGAACAAACAAAGATAGTCAAAAGCCGAACGGTCACATAGCTTGCTCAGTTAAAAAATTACCAAAAATTCTACATAAGTGACTTTACCTTGTGGTTACAAATATAACTACAGCGGACATCGACGTTACGGTACAAAATAACACAGTCATTATAATGAAGTGTTTTCTGTTGTAATTATCGTATGCCCAATAATAACATATCTGCATTAACAGTTATGTACGTTTTATGTTATAAATAACATGCCACATACATATCACGGAACAGCGTTTACGTGATTGAGGCTCTCAAAACTGCAAACTGGACCACGACAACCTAGGGTTTAAGCGATGCATAGCATCAAGGTCCAAATTTTCGAATGTGTAAAAAAATACTCAAATGAGAGCAATGTTTCCATGATAAAAGTTGTATCTAGGCTATAGGAAACATACTTTACATTCAATATATTTAGTTTGTAGGAACATTATCTTACAGGAATAGTCAAGAACACATTTTTTAAACATTTTTTGCTGCGCGCTAAAACTATCCTTTACATTGAGCCTCTATTGTAGGTCTACCTTTAGAATAAACTAAATCGTCAACAGGATTTTTTTTAACCTAAATTAAGTGAAAAATATTTTTGCCTATGTTAACTTTTATTGTTCGCTTAACCGTTCAGAAACTAGACGCGAAAACATAGCGGTAGGTCTTCACTGGGGTTGATTTTCCGCATCCTTATACATACAGCATTTCCATCATTTCATTGATTTATCATATTTATTTTGAGGTCGAAACCTAAAATGACTGCAGGACTATGAAGTATATGTTGATGTTCATTATGTCAGCACTTCTAGCCTTTTACCTCCTGACCCTTACTGTTTTCAACCGCTACGAGTCTCCATTTCTGCACATCGTCAGGACACTGCGATAAGTTGGTTCTCACAATTTAGGCTATGTAAATAAAGTTAGGCTATGTAAATAAAGTTAACACTTTTTTTATTCTTCCCTAAAAGCCTCATGGTCATATTAAACGTTGACAACGAAAAGTCTACTGCATTCTATATTTTTCTATGGAATAGAAAATAGTACACCTTACTCTCGGTTTACACGGTAGATTGGTTTTAAAAAAGTGTAAAAAGGTAATTTAGAGCTGTATTTGAAAATTACCTTTACCTGGAGGATAAATGCACCAAATTTGGTATGACGGTACCTTAGGGCAGATTAATAAATGTTAGCCTAGGAGCCCTCTGGAATTTTGGCGGCCGAAAAACCACGACATTTTTTCGAAATATCTGCGAAACGGCCCACTTAAACAATTTTTCCATTATGTAATGTTTTAAAGAGGATTACATTTCCTACCATTTTTATTCCCACAACTTTTCTGTGGTACTAATTGTAAGCGCGCTACAGCTTCTTGAAAATCACACGCTTTTTGTAATCTTGGTAACCAATAGTTAAAACATAATATCCTCTACAATAGTTTTATTTATTTTTAAAGTAGTAAATTCGCAGGTAAGTGGCCAGTAAATAATAAAACAGACAGTTTTTTTTAAAGTAAGACGTTTCGTTTATTGATTTAAACTTTTCAAGTACATACTGGCAGCGACTGGCATTAAAAAAAAGGGGGTGGGTCTCGGGACCCCCGACAGATGTGAAACATCAAAGAAAACGTTATTGAACTCGGTGGTATTCTCCATGTAGTAGTATATATTTTTTTTACCATAAATATTTTTTTCACCATAAAATTTTAATTTATTCATTATCATCGCATGCAACAATTGAAACTAGAATTTTCTGTTTCATTTTCTAGCATAGTAGCAATTGGCACCCACTGTAAGATTAAGACAGAGCCTCGCCTCATGTCATATTTATACGCACTCTCAAAAGCAGCAACTAATTGTTATGCTGACGTAATCCTATATACTGCACTGTAACACCGCGTGTGCTACAGTGCATGCCTGAGCCAGTGCCGAAGTGGTGGGGAGAACAGCAGCGAAGGAGCGGACCAAACATTTCGTTGCATATTTCCCCTCACGCGGCTGTTCACTGCCCGACATAAGATGTTTCACATCAAAAATTATAAACAATTTAACAAAAATTGTTAGATATTAAAATCAATTTACTAACCCTAGTTACTAACATTATATGTCAACTTTTTTAAATCAATAAACGAAACGTCGTACTTTTAAAAAACTGTCTTTTTTATTATTTACTGTCCACACACCAGCGAATTTACTACTTTAATTATATAAATATGGACACGAAATCTACTAAAATTTATATATTGTGTTCTTTATCGAATTTTAAATTGAAAATACATCATAAAGTAAGGAGCGCCCTAAATCGTGCTTTTTGTCCCATATCGATATCTTTAAAAATTGAGAAGTTATAGGCAGTCAAAGTTGAAATCATCATAGAGTTTTACATGTTTTTTAATACGCGTTACGAGTACCTTCGTATAAAATATAGATTAACGCTTCTCCACTTTTAACTAAATATTTTACGTATTCTAATTTTTGACGGATAGGATTTATTGAGACATCCTCCATCGGTTATCTAAAAGTCTTGCATGACTAACAGTATCAAAAGTTTTGCTTTCACTACAAAATTATTTTTGGCATTTAGATTATCAACTATAGAAGTCATCAAATTAAAAATCATCTTCAGTGGAGAATGGAGATACCCTGTACAAAACCATTGATGTACACAAACACTAATTTGCATTAATAGTAGTATTTTACAATATGTCTTGACACGATGTTTGGTTTTAACAATGGGGTATAAATTAACCTTGTAGTTCGCATGATTAAACTTTTCGGCACCGATGATCAAATATATTTAAAATACATAGGTAGGTACCTTACAATTTTGATGAAAAATTTTTTAGTGATAAGTGCCTAATGATACTTTAATAATTAATAAATCTATATTGATTATCTTTGGAAGTTATTAACTTTGCAAAATTTTATCTATTTGAATTCATCGAATCTTATCGAGGGGATAAAAATATAAATACAGTAATTTAAAAAATAATACTAGTAAAATCGATATTATTTACATTATTTACGAAAGTTATAATATCTTTACAATTAATTTGCGAAAATAAATACTATACAGATATCGTATTAGATTATGTACTAAATTAATATACATTTCTAATATTAATACGAATCAGTACCATCGTTCAGTACACAAAATTAAAGGAAATATAATGAGAATTTCGAAAGTGAAATTGAACAAATGAAAACCTATTATTATTTCATGTGCTACCTATCATAAAAACTGAAAGAAAGTGGTAACAATATGATGCGATTAAAAAATAACACAGTAAAATAATTTGCATACACACTGCAAATATTTTACCCATGAATTATAACTGCGAAGATTTATATTTAGTAATTGTCTTTATCGAATAATTAATCGTAATAATTAGATGTTTTCATTTTTTTATCAAAAGTAATTTTGATATTCACGTCAGATAAAGTAGTTTCATTTTCTTGCACGAATCATTAACTCAAATAATTCAATAAGTAATCCAATTTCTTTATTATTGCGTGTGAAAACATATAATAATGATTTATAATTATCAATTTCACAAAATTATAAAATTTACATACATTTTTGCATCAATTTAGTTCGCCATATTTTGAGTTCGAAAGCAAGGTGAAATTTGAATGGCGAAATCTTCACCGAAAAAATCGTTAATAAACAATATTAATATTTTATGGACATTGTACACTGGACAGTGACAGTTACTGTGTTAAAATGTTTCTTTGTAAATATTTGATAACTTAAATTAATACTCACTTTTTATTCAAATTGGATAAAAAATGTCTAAAGGGGTTAGACAAGTCGCCAATTCGAAATAATGTATGAAAACTGGAAAAAATTCCTACAAGAAATTTTTTTTACACGATGGTCCCTTAGGGTGTCTTCAATAAACCCTGAAGTTTCCCTTCTCCATAAAAAGGTTCTGTACATATTTTTGTCACATTCGTATTTCTGCTAAATTTTCTCAGTTTAGTTTATCAAATTTCTTCGCTTAGCTTAAATATAACCTTTTACGAATGTTCGTTGAAAATAACTTGCATTTTATGATGAAAAGATGCCACTTAGTACACCGTTAGTTGAGACCCTAACTAATGTTTTGAGATCTGTAGTCACGACCAGGGGTCACGGCGTAACCCTCTTTTTCAAGAAAAACCACCCCCAACTAGATTTTTGAGAATAGTGTCAAAACGGACCATAAAAAAAAGCTAGGTAAAAATATTTACCAATAAATTTTACCTAAAACTGTCCCATTTATGTTTAAGTTTTTTTAAAGCTAGTTTCACAATGGACGATCAAAGTTAAGCCGTTAAGGGTAGTTTGGACAAATGGAAATTTCGGTAGATGTCTGTTTGTATGTATGTACCGGCTAATCTTGAGAACTACTTAACGATTTGAATGCGGTTTTTACTATTCGATAGTTTGTTTCTTAAGGAAGCTTTATATCTATACTGGTTCTCCGATCCGGCTTCGCCCGCGTGCAAGTCGGATTGCATCCGTTATACAGTACAGATATAAGTGCGTTTTTGCCATTCGATAGCTTATTTCCTGATGAAGGTTTAAATTTATGCTGGCTGTCCGGTCCGGTTTCGCCCGGATGCAAACCTGATTGAATCCGCTTATCTCAAGACCTACTGAAGGAATTTGATTGCGATTTTTATCATTTGATAGCTTATTTTTTGAAAGAAGACAGCTTTGAGATGGCTTAAGGATCCAAAAATAATAAGCAAATACTGTTAATATTGCATTTATTAAGCTGACGTTTCGAGAATTATATTCTCATCCTCAGAGCTCTGTTAAAAAATTATAAAATTGTGTTAGGAAAAAATTTAAAAAATAATATATAACAAATATTAATTAACTTACCAAATGCCGTCAAACATGACAGTAAAATTGTCCAAAAAACTTTTTAAAAAAACATACTAACATTTTATTTGGTTTTTATTGAAGTGTAAAAAAATTTGTTTTATTGATTTGATTTTGTACACAGAAATACTCAAAACTTTATGTTTTATAGAATTTGATTTTATTTTTTATTGTAGAAAATTTTTTTAATTTTTTTTTTTATTTGCCAGATTAACTGTTTTATATTTACGTGCTATAAGCTAGAAACTAAGTGAAATAATTTTTGATTTTTAAGTTGTTATTGCAAAAATGTAGTATGTTTATTCAAGTTTGGACAATTTTTATTTCATTGAGCAATTTACTATATATATGTGACAGGTTATCAATATCTGTGCGTTTGTTTATACAATTTTTTGTTTTATATATGTAAACCATTTCAAGGAAAAGGCGTTTTTGATAATTACTTTCTAGAGCCATAATGGAGGTATTTTCAAAATCAAATTCGTGATTGTTGGCGACGCTATGCTGTACTAAAGAAGTGCAAAAACAAAGTTGAGAATGTAAATTAGATTTTATTTGGTTTTTGACGCCCACATTATGTTGTTTCAAACGCATGAGTAAATACTGAGATGTCTGTCCCACATATATAGCATTACAGTTTTTGCAATCAATTTTGTAGATTAAGTTTGAATTTTGAAATTTTTTTGTTTTAGTTTTAATTTTTGAGAAAAACATTTTATAAATTGTGTTAGTATTTTTGAAAGGACAGACATCTCAGTATTTACTCATGCGTTTGAAACAACATAATGTGGGCGTCAAAAACCAAATAAAATCTAATTTACATTCTCAACTTTGTTTTTGCACTTCTTTAGTACAGCATAGCGTCGCCAACAATCACGAATTTGATTTTGAAAATACCTCCATTATGGCTCTAGAAAGTAATTATCAAAAACGCCTTTTCCTTGAAATGGTTTACATATATAAAACAAAAAATTGTATAAACAAACGCACAGATATTGATAACCTGTCACATATATATAGTAAATTGCTCAATGAAATAAAAATTGTCCAAACTTGAATAAACATACTACATTTTTGCAATAACAACTTAAAAATCAAAAATTATTTCACTTAGTTTCTAGCTTATAGCACGTAAATATAAAACAGTTAATCTGGCAAATAAAAAAAAAAATTAAAAAAATTTTCTACAATAAAAAATAAAATCAAATTCTATAAAACATAAAGTTTTGAGTATTTCTGTGTACAAAATCAAATCAATAAAACAAATTTTTTTACACTTCAATAAAAACCAAATAAAATGTTAGTATGTTTTTTTAAAAAGTTTTTTGGACAATTTTACTGTCATGTTTGACGGCATTTGGTAAGTTAATTAATATTTGTTATATATTATTTTTTAAATTTTTTCCTAACACAATTTTATAATTTTTTAACAGAGCTCTGAGGATGAGAATATAATTCTCGAAACGTCAGCTTAATAAATGCAATATTAACAGTATTTGCTTATTATTTTTGGATCCTTAAGCCATCTCAAAGCTGTCTTCTTTCATTATCATCAGGATCACCACTTTTCTGTTTTTAATTAAACAGTTCTTCACATCTTATTTTTTGAGACAGCTTTGAATTTATACTATCTGTCCGGCCCGGATTCGTCCGAATGCAAATCGGATTGAACCAAGTTGAATTCAAATAAAGTTTATGTCAAAAACAATGTTAAATATAATACAGTCGACTCTCGTTAATTCGAAACTCGAGGGACTCTTAAAATATTACGAGTTATCGAGTGTTTGAAATATCAAATGGTTCGAAACAAAGGCTCAACAAACAAACGTTGATACAAGTTTGAATTTGTCGCAAAATGTATGTAAGTACTTACAATCTTTCCGCCTCTTTCTCTCTGCAACTTTGAATTGTCGAGTGTTGGACGCCGATGAGTTCGAATTAACGCGTCGTTTTGTTATATAGCAATGATTTTTTCGTACGAATTACCAAGTGCATAAAAATGGATTTATTTAGTTCGAAATATAAAGAGATTTTGTAGGGAACTCGTGATAACTTTGAATTATAGAGAGGTTCGAATTATCGCAGGTTTGAATTAACAAGAGTCGACTGTATTATAAGTATCCTGATAAGTCACGGCCAAATCAATAATATGTCTACCGGAGCGGCGGACCGGGCCGCCAGTAATATAGTAAATATCAAAATTCAACTCTCGCTTTCATCCCTTAGGATGCGAATATCGAAAAGAACAAGCATGTCAAGTTTCTTGTTTTAAACTCCACAGTTTCGGAAAACTCATATTTTATCAATCCTCTCCTTCAATACTTAAAGATCAAATTTCTAAAGATACTTTCTTAGCGGATGCTTACGTCATGGAAGGACTATGTTCTCAGAATGTCATGTTTCTAAGTTCAGGGGTTTAGGCTGATCATGAGTCTGTCAGTGAAGACATTTGTTTTTATGTATTACTAAATGCTCTGTTCGGCTTCGCGCGGGTGCAAATTTAACATATTATATAGACATATTTATTTGGCCGTGAGTCGTGACAATTATTAGGATATAATATTACATTTAACATTGTTTTTGACATAAACTTTATTTGAATTCAACTTAATTCAATCCGATTTGCACTCGGACGAATCCGGGCCGGACAGATAGTATAAATTCCGCATCTTCAGTCTTCACCCCTTCCCTATCAACTGGTGTTGGGAGTCGATTGACTTTCCGTCTGAAAGTGAAAGGGCTACCAGAACCGTTCCTTCACACCGGTTTTGGGGGTTGAAAAATCCCTAAACGATACATCGCCACCGGTGGCCCCGACACTACCCCTGTCTATCCGTTTCTACTCTCTCGCTCCCTGGCGGAGCTTACACCCGCCACAAATACCCGTTTATCTTCAAATGAATAATGAAATTTTTTTAAGAAATTATGACTTTTATAATTTTGTTAGTACCCAACAGTATTTTTTTATTAAATCTACCATCAAACAAACAACTGAGATGATCATAATATATAGAACTCCAGTAAGTAGCTGCAAGATGTCGAGACTAATTTAAGACTATTCGCGTCTTGAATTAAGGTCGAAGCCGTCTATTGGGCTTAGTCGCGAACTACCCGAGGAGGCCGTAGCCATGGAACAAAGCGTTGAATGTAGGTAAAAGTGCACGAAATATATGTTTTTCACAAATGACAGTTTACAAAGGTAAGCATAACGCTAATAGATATTGTTCAGTTTTCACTTGAAGTTTTGTAATAAATAATTCTGGCGGAATACGACTTTTAACCGTTGCACATAACATCATTGTTGTTTGTTTACATTAGTTTACATGTGATTTGTATTAAATAGTTTCAGAAATGCCTTACATGTGTTAAATTTCTTGTTGCCGAAATACTTCGACAGCATTTTCCTATCACAAATTTCCTGAAAATAGTGAATTGAGGAAGCTATAGATGGGTTTAACTGGAATAAGACTGGTAATAGAAAGCACTCTTTTGTGAAGTGATCTTTTAGACGCTAATGACCTCTGTTGTCGAGCGTCTATAATTTACAATTCATTCATTCATGCAGTGATCATTTTTCCGCCTCGTAAGTTCCTATTGCAACATTTATGTGCTCACATAACAAAACGTTTTTAGTGAAATTTAATTTCGATATTTTCAGAACTCAGTGCAAAACGAAAAAGATTGCTTCCGTCAGCTCTACCTTCCAAGTACCTTACGGAATTCGCTCTCAGTTTTATTTACTTCACTAACTAAAGCTTGGCATGATCAAAAAGCTCGAGAAATCTACATATAAAAACCAAAATTACACATTGTAAAACATTCCGCTAATGTAAATTAACAACAATCAGGTTATGTGCAACGGTTAAAAGTCGTATTATGACAGAACTATTTATTACAAAACTTCAAGTGAAAACTGAACAATATCTTTTTGCAATATGCTTACCTTTGTAAACTGTCATTCGTGAAAAACATATATTTTGTGCACTTTTACCTTCATTCAACGTTTTGTTCCGTTGCCATGACCTCCTCGGGTAGTTCGCGACTAAGTCCAATAGAGGGTTTCGACTTTAATGCCAGACGCGAATTGTCACAGAAATAAAGTAACACTAATAATAATAAGGAAATTTATTGGAAAGAATTTTCTTATACAGATAATAGCCGTATTAAACTCAATTTAATATACTAATAATAATTACTAGAACATTTGCTATCTTATAAATAAAAATTATAGGTGTATATTATGAAACATAAATCTATAGTGCAGATGATAACATATTTTGAAGGAAAACTTTTTAGGCGGCGCTGACACGCTGATTTGAGAACTAAAATGCCGGAAGAAACAAAATATTTTTATGTTTACTTCATTTCCTTTTTGCTGCGTTATTCTATTTTTGAGGTAATGGCGATTCCAAATTGATAATTAATGTTCTCTAAATTCACATGCCACACTTATTATAAAATTCGTACCTATTAATATTTTTAAATGATACCTAAAATCATACATATATATTTATGTATTGTAGATTATAGACGCGTCGACAACTTATAGGTCATAAGAGTCTTAAATTACATTAAATAACAGTTAGCTTAAAACTAAATAACATCATAAGACATTCATCAGCGCAGGTGGGATTCGAACCCACGACAGTCTAGTCTAGAGGCTGGTACCAAGTACGCTATCCATTAGGCTACACTGTCTTCCATACATATTATATAAGATATTAAGTGTAGTAATATTATTATAAGAAAGTAATTAAAAAATGTTCTTTCAAGGCAACAATCCAATGATAACATCGGAAATATTTAGTGTTGCCAACATTAGTCAGGTATTTAGTGTGCAAGTAGATACGGTTTTTAGTATACCTATTTAAGTTTTACTTTCGTCGTGTGCACCGCGACACATGTCTTTTTTCACAACGAAAAGCAACAATTCCAGGGGGGAGGAGTAAAAAAGTTGAGAAATACTGTTTTAACAGTAGAAATACGCACATATGCAATTATTAAAATGCTGCATCTGTGCATTTTGCATTTACGGCGATAATTTACGACATATTATTAAAATATTAATGCAAACTGCATTGTATAAAATCACTGAGTACGGTAATAATGAAACTAATAAATAAATGCGTTAAAGATTGATAAAATCAGTAAGTACCTAAGCAGTATGTCTCGCATGCCACCTGTCATATCGATTATCGTTACATATTTATATACAGTCCCGTTTTGTTTTATTACAAAAGACACGGTTGTATCAAATTATGGGTATTTAACGAAAGATAATTACTGTTTCTAACATACACTGTGTCTAGGAATTGTTAAGAAAATGTATTGCCAATCACTTTAGAAGAAGTTAACGAAATCATTTTAACATTTAGATGAAAAACAAAATAATTTCGAGTAAAAAAATGAATGTCTTGCAGTGTAGATAAGTTTACTCTGCAATTTCCTTCCTGAAATTTTTTTCGCTAAAGTAGTCGCTTAGAATTACTTTTCTCGTTTCATATAAATTTTACTTTAATCACGCTTGCTATAGACGTTATCGCAAAAACGGTTGAAGGGACGAAAAATGTTCTAGATTTTTTCGTAAGACCAACCGTTTCCAAGCTTTTTGCAAAAAGGCGTTTTTATTAGCCTATGTTAAAAAAACTGTTGATGTGTAAAATGATCACGTGACGTCACTGACTGAGCAGATCTGACTAAACTAAAGTTCAGCTATGCCACTACAAGACACAAACTTCCAATTGACACGCTCGCTCAGTTCGTATGTACACTTACCTACCCGTCTCGAAAAATCTACTCCAAGCGGACGTTCGTTTACTAAAACCGCGTGCATTTTGAAAACGATTTATTATATCCAAAAATCGATTCTACAAATTTAAAAGGGCACTAATTTAACTACTAAAATATGCAAAATAAACATTTCGTTTGTGTTACAATTTTAAAGTCGAGGATTATTATAAAAAACCGACCAAGTGCGAGTCAGAATCGCGCATCAAGGGTTCCGTACAAAAAATAAGGCGTTAGGTAGGGGTAAAAAATTAACAGATTCAATTGTTTAAGCTTGTTTTTAAAGAATTTTAATTTTTACATAGGTATATTTTACTTTTTTCTCTTTAGTGTTACAAAATTTTTCCGTATCAAATTAATTTTTAAAATGAAAAATTTCAAAATGTTTACATTATAAAAAAAACAAAAAAAAAACAATCACGTATCTTCAGTTGCACTTGAACCCGTATTTTCGTCGTGGCATGCGAACGCCTAGCGCGTTACCACTACTCCACGTGTACCACGGCACAAACATACCTTTATTTGATAATCGTGATTTGATACACTTGGTACAGCTCTATGCCTAATTTTTCGTTTCCCGTGGAAATTTAAGAACTATTTTTTCAAAATTTTAAGTTCGGTAGTTTCGGAGATAAGGTGGGGAATGCTCGATTTTCGTATATTTTCTTTAATATCTTTTAAACTATGCATTTTAAAATTATGAAAAAAAATATTTATACTTCTCATAACAAGCCCTTTCATTTGATGTCACATGATGCATTTGAATTATTTTTTTTAATTTTCTAATTTTCCACCTAAAATTAACCCCCAAAATCAGAATTCGTTTATTTACGCTATACGTCCGTGATTAGGTCACCGAACTATATATTTGTAGCAAATTTCAACTTTTTTCGTCTAGTAGATTCGGAGAAAATAAGCTGTGACAGACGGACGGACGGACAGACAGACAGACACGAAAGTGATCCTATAAGGGTTCCGTTTTTTCATCGGATGTACGCAACCCTAAAAAGGACAGTTATAAATCTACGAGAAATGTATATTATTAAAAAAACTTGCAGATATTTTTACAGAAAATCAATTTATAAGTTTCACTTCTACCGAGTGTGACCACGACACATCTAATCTTTTCTTTTATTGTCTAGAATCCCTGGAACACTACTCCGAAGAGAAACCACGTCACTGTATTTTTGCATGCTCAATGTTGACTACGTCCTCTTCTTAATGTCAAATTTTTGGTATTTTTTCCTATAACTTGAGAGAAATTTTTAATCTCTATTTTTATAACATTGTGTAAACCAATTCATTCTAAATTCGCACTGCATTTCAAAACGGTATATTAAACTTTCAGTGGGTGTATTCGGTCACGCGATATTAATTTTTTACTGCATAAAAAAGAAACAGTGTAGGTACTATGTGCAAATACATGTTTCGAGGTATTTTTCGATCAGGAGAACCTGATGAGCACCCAACGGACCGAATAAATAAACTTGGAAAAATTCATGAAGCTCCATCGGATTTGGTTTTTATTTAAAAATTAGATACGTATAACGTAGGTAGATGAATGAATGAACTCGTGTTGTAGGAAGGCATGTTGAAACATGTGACCAGTGTTGCCAACTTAGTGGATTTTCCACTAAAACTGGTGGTTTGGACCCCCTTTTAGTGGAGAAATATTGCTTTCAGTAGCTGGTGGTTTTTTCTAGTGGTTTAGTAGAATTTAGTTTCAATTAGTGGAAAGCCGATCACTCAACCACAACCACTAAGCGTTTCGAAATATATTTCTACTTCATTGCAGGAGTATTTACTTTTACTGTGTAGCCGCAAATTTTGTGGTACGATTTTAAGGGTCACTACGGAGATTTGAAATCCCATGGGATGTCGAAGAAGCATCTACAATATAGAATAGCAGTTGATTAAATAATTAATGTTATTGACTTGTTGATTTGCTACTTGTATTTGATTTACTGATTATTTACATAGAAATTTAATATTTTATTTTTGTTATACAATTATGTAATAATAAAGGTAACTAATAATTAATATACCCATTGTTTGCTTTCGTAATAACCATCAATTTGTTTAGTGGAATATTTAGGGATTATTTGAGTAGGACCGCTTTTTGTTAGTGGTTTTCTGGTGGTTTTAGAAGAAGTTGAATCTGGTGGAGAGCTAGTTTAACTGTTGGCAACACTGTATGTGACCGGAAGTGCTGCTTATTTTCAGTGAAAAATGGAAAACTGGATTATAGAACAAAACGGACTATTAAATCGTCATTAATCTTATTTCACCTAACAAATAATTGCACTTTGATAAAATAAATTTAAAAAAATCTAAAGATTTAAAATCGCAATTTTTAATACTGGTTCCGAAACATAGTTCTGAAATTTTACAATTATCCACAGCAAAGAAAATGTGAAGAAACCACTGGCGTAGATGAGCATTGTTCACTTATTGTAGGCGTTGTATTATTGCGTTATGATTATTAAACACATACAAAGCTCTCGCTATAACTTTACATAATGTTAAATTTGCCATACAACAACCGCCTACAGATTTTGGTTTAGAACGACGGCTTTCTGCCATAATGCCTGCTATTATCACGACTGACTGCATTTAACAAGACTACACAAATTACTTAAAAGGCTGACTTATAATCACAGAAGAGATTTTACAGAATCGTCAGTGGCTAGTACGTATTTTTATACGAATAAGTTCCAATCTGATAGTCCCAGAGTTGACCATCGGATTTCCTATATGGATTGAATACACAGACAAATTTGTCTGCGTGAGTTAGCATTGGGGCAGACAAATATAGGGAGCCACTATTATTATTATTATTTTTAATCTGTCGAAAATTGAAAAAAGCGGTTGCGGCAGGATGAACTTTGACATTCCATGATGATATGAAAGTACTCGACACCGACATTTTAACGTCAAATTTATTTATGTAGTCGATATGTCATAAGAAGACAATCCAAAAAATGACAGGAAGCGATGTCAGTATCCCATGATCCGGCAGAATAAAAATAATGATATTTGTGGCCCCCTATTTGATTTCCCCAGCTAACTAACGCAGACAAATTTGTCTACGTAATAAATATTCATAGAAAATTTAAGGTGGGGTCTTCATCTACAGGGTCCGGCAGAAAGGACTTTACACTTTTCTTCTTCAGTTACAAGGAAACCAAATAAGAAATTGCGATGGTTCTTTTTTCATATCACACAGGAGGCTTTGGAAATTTTATTGTCGAATTTGACATTTGTTCAAGAATGCAGTGGACAATACACAACGTGTCTTTTGTGTAGAACTATTTATAAATACAAACTCGATTACCGTCGTTCAAAGACAGTTCAGAGCGGAATTTAACGCCAGATTCCTGGATAAAGAAACGGAAAAATGAAGGGTCACTTTGCAATAAGAAACCACCAGACATACTACGTTCTGTAAATAATTTGCAGAAAACCAAGAGATAGTCAGACAAGCAATTATTGCAAGTGGCCGCCCGGACTTTTTTCTTTGGGGCTACTTGAAAGACAAAGTCTACAAGAATAAGCCCAGGAACTTAGAAGAACTTAAAGTGAACATTACTACTGAAATTCTCGCTATTTCCCCACTTGTGCTCCGGTTGCTAATTTGGTAGGTCGTTTAGAGGAGTGTGTGAAAAAGCGAGGAGGGTATTTGCGAGATTCAATTTTTGGTCGATAAATTTCCTAAGTTTGTAGTTTATTAATGTATTTTTATTTTTATTCTAAACATTTTCAATAAATTGTTATAGCGAAGTAAAAGTGTAAAGTCCTTTCTGCCGGACCCTGTATGACAATTTGATTACAGTTTTTCATAGAACATCCATGCATTAAGTATGTACCTCCTATTTTACTTATCTGGTAGTTCTTTATTTATCTTTCATTTTCTATTAGATAAAGTCCTCTTTCCGCGTCAGTATGTCTAATATTTATGCTCGAGAATTAAATTATTGCCACAAACACAATGCGTTGATTTCATTTCAATACGTTAAGTATTTACGGAGATATACCTAATTTTTTAAATTTTAATACCTGCTTACGTCACAACCCCCGCCGCTTTGGCTTTATAATCTTTATAACAGGGGCGCCGAACCGTTGCTATAATAATCCAGTCAAATGATACGTTTTTTAAATTGCGTTAATTAGAAGTTTGATGAAATTTTAAAGAATCCGTTATCAAATTTTCAAAAAACAAAATGGCGGATGTCTTCCATTTAAATTCATCGCATTCTCACTAAATTCATCATCCGCCATTTTGTTTTTTGAAAATTGGATAACGGATTCTTAATCAGCGACCCCGAAAACCCCCTAATCATGTATTTGGTGAAAATGTGATGACTTGGATTAATTTGTTATGTGCAAAATTCAAAAATTTTCAAAAATATTGGCGCCGGTCGACTTTTGATGCCCTCTATATTC
The DNA here is from genome assembly GCA_039654895.1 of Mongoloraphidia duomilia. Lineage (NCBI taxonomy): Eukaryota > Metazoa > Arthropoda > Insecta > Raphidioptera > Raphidiidae > Mongoloraphidia > Mongoloraphidia duomilia. Next base: position 34,715,839 of record CM077519.1, read on the forward strand.
GCACCAAGCAAGCAAAAAAAATGTTGAACACATGCTTATATTGTAGAGAAACTCAAAAGCTACAGCTTTTGTCATAACCATTTTTCGCCCCGATTGACCGTTTTGTTGTAAAATCGAAAAAACCATTTCCACCCTCAACAGTGTGAACTTATAACTTTTGAATAATAAGAAATTTCAAAAAAAATTCTAAACAAAAGTTGTTGTTGTCTCTTAAAAATGAATGAGCTTCAAAATGTAATGGTACAAGATAAATATGGCAGTGAATTTAACATTTTTACGACTAAAAAAACTGTAAAAACTAGAAATAATAAACTCAGCCAATCTGTCATTTATTAACTTCCCACTGGAAGTTATTGTAATGGGTCCGAAAATCGAAATCAAAAAGGAAAAAAAATTTTTGTTTCAAGGTCACTACACTATTTTTACACTACTTTTAGAAAGATGTCTGTGTGTGTGTGTGTGTGTGTGTGTACGTACGTACGTACGTACGTATGTGTACATTTCTTTCAAAGACGAAATCTCGAGAACGAAAAATGATATCGACTACGTTAGGGTGCCAATCGACGCGTATTAACGTAAATATGATCTGAAAGAAATTTTTTCAAAATCGGTTCAGCCGTTCTTTTTTCTTAACCAAATAACCTCCAAAAAAGTAGATTTTACACAATATCTCGCGAATAAAAAATTATATCGACTTCGTAAGGGTGTCAATCGAGGCGTGTTAACGTCATTTTGATCCGACATAAATTTTATAAAAATCGGTTCAGCCGTTTTTTTTTTTTTTTTTTTTTTAATTTTGATGTTTTAATAATTAAAATGATTACTTTTCTGTGTAATATCTAATTTAATTATTATTATTAAATATTTATCAAACTGGGAAGTTCGTCCTGTGGACCTCAAGGGTCGCACTTTAGTCCTAATAAACGACCCACCTCACGGCTTGTTTATTTTGTAATGCGCATGTACAATCTACTCAGAATGTACACTAGCCCGTTTGTTACAACTGTACATTTAGTTTACACTTTTGGTGAACTTGTTTACACTTTTCAGTGAAAAATGATCTACACTACACTACACCTTGATACCAAACACATCTAATATTAATTAAATAATGGTCTGTATAGAAGCATTGTAGAAGTAGGCCGTGATATTCGAACCATGTGATGTCAGCCGCTCGAAAGGAAAAATAGAACATTATTCTGGGAGTGTCTTAGGCTAAGTCGAAATTAACGGATAGTAATTTATATAATGTTAATATATTAATTATCCATTAATCATTTTGTTGTAAAATTTTCTTCAAGAAAAAAAATCTTTATTTTTCATTATTAAAAATTCTGATAAAGTATTAGCAATTTAAAATCTTTAAAAAGAAAATTTATAAATATTTAATTAAATAATGTTTCTAGTCATTCGGAGAATTTCCAGATACAATTTTTTATTTCTGACTTGCTTAGACAATTTGTGCAGATCAGCAGAACCAAAACCAATAATTTATCTACCTGTAAAAAATTTTTCTAAAAAATATGCATAATTAGTGGATTTTAACATGTTACAGTAGGTAAACATGACTATATTTTAGGTAAATTCAGTTTAAAACTAGCGAGAAAAACTACTGGATGTTTCAAGGTCACGGAATATTGTACAACTACATGCAAGATCAATATGGTAACGTTAGTGAATGTCGCTTCTGTAATCCTCTTCTGTGCCTATGCAACTCAATACACGTAACACTTATTTCACTATTTTTCTTCACTTTATTTAATAAACGCGTTTTCCTTTTAATTGTATTATAAACTCGAGTCGGTTCCCCAACTCCTTTTAGTTTTAAAATTCACGTTGATAAATCAATTTTGTAACGTCATTATCTATACTAATATATACCTACCTATATGAACAGGGAAAAGTTTGTATGTTTGTTTGTCGCGGTTAATCTCAGAAACTACTGATCCGATTTGAAAAAATCCTTCACCGTTTTAAAGCTTATCTCTTCCCCAGTAATATAGACTAAACGGAGGTTTATATATTATTATTATTTATTATGTTATAAGACAAATGAAGAATGAGCAGTGAGTTAAAATGTAAATCAAGTCGGAAATCCCTCAAGCGATTTCTGTGCTAAAAATTACCATAAGCGATTTTTCCTCGTGGTCGCAGAATTTTATATTGAACACTTTGTAATTTGACATTTGACCCGCATATGAAACGCAATCAAGCATTTATTTTATCTACATAGGCACATCCCTTCTATGAATAACGTTTTTGGTTTTGATAAAGTACATAATACGCTATAAATTCGATATGTGTGGGTCGAACCTTCGACCTTGCGACAATCGAACAGTGGAAACCACGTGCCGTTGTAAACCGAGGGTCTGGTTCGTGGGACGACGGCTAAGGGAACACAGTCTCTCTGCAAGATATGCGCAACGCCCCCGCAAGTATAAGGGCGACAAAAACACACATAAATCCCTTTATATATCAAAACCACTTCCGTTAAGTGTACCTCCGTCTCCTCTCCACTTTCTACCCGTGAAGTTACGCAGGTATTTTTAATGAAATGGAAGATGTAAATGAAACGTAAGGGGAACACAATAATCTTATTTACAGAATATCGATATATTCAACAATAATAGAGATCTTGAGGGCGTAAAAAGAAACAAATTACAATTTTATGAAACTGTTTTGTCAGTCACGTCACGTGATCGTTTTACCCATCAATAGTTTTTTAGGGCTTGAGAATAGCCGAGAGTGTAGCGGCGCTGTTGTTTACATGGCGTTGCTATGGTTCCTCTATTACAAGTCCCCAGTTCTCGGGTTCTAGCCCGAGAGCTGGTAAAAGTGTCAATTGGATTTTCAATTTAATATTAAAAAAGAAAAAAAAATAATGAATTGAAAATATGAATTGGTGCTAGGCCCAAATAACCTTAGCTGTTGGTGGTCTTTAAAACACAATTACAATTACAATAGTTTTTTAAGCATACGCGCGATGTCCCTTCTGACATCAATTTCCATGACAAAATTCTGCGTTACTACGAGTTAAGAAGTTTCACTTCAAAAAATAGGCAAAAAAGTTTAAGTTTCTTGTCTAAACCTTGCATAAAATAAATAAATGTGTCCACATACCTGTGATTTATTTCCTGTATATCTAATAATTGACATGAACCAACTACAATATTTCTTGTCTTATAGTTTTGCGGCTTAATATAATATATGACACATTAATTTTCGGCTGTTTAATTTATTATTTATATATTTTGTAGTCTTAACATTTAGTTTAAATAAAAATCAAAACAAAGTTTGAAAATGTAAAATAACTCAAGTGTATAAAGGTGCATTTTCATGTGACGCTTAACGCTGGTTTTTAGCGTCAAATGCGGTCACGTGATAGAATTTCAATATTGACGCCAACTCGAAAAAATGTAGCGTCAAATTTAATAAATAAATTTCAGGTTTTGAAGAAATCTTAATATTATTAACAAACGATTAGAGTTTAAGTAACATTTCTTTATGAAGACCTTGACAGGTCAACTGGTTTCTCATTGTCAAAAACTTTTTTTTTAATGATACTTCGAACATATTTGGGTTAAATAGCGCTATTTTTAACATAAAATTAGAGAAATAAGATGAAAATTGGATTTCAACATTTGATTTTTTTTTGGTGAAATTCTTCAACATCCATTTTATTATTGAGATAAAATATATTAATATATTCATATACAGACTAATCTTTGTCTATAGGTTAAGTACAGCTTTGTCTATAGGTTAAGTACAGCTGTAAAACCAGTAGAAAAGCTAAACAATGTTTAACTTTTATGCTACATTTTTTCCAGTTGGCGTTCATGTTGAAATTTTATCACGTGACCGCATTTGACGCTAAAAAGCAACGTCAAGCGTCACATGAAAATGCACCAAGATGTAATGGTGTGAAGTTTATTACGTCATATGTCGAAAAATGGATTTTAAATAAAAATTATTAATTTATTCGTAATGTTAAATTTATGGATTAAGATTATTAATTTTGCTCTTATTACTTTCATCAAGATTTAAATACACGTACAATGTTTTCCGTATCAGTAATTATGATTAATTTGTTAACATCGTTTCTGTCAGAAGTATGTTGTCAAGCTTTTGAAACTGCAGAGTTATCGCATATTCTGAACTTTTCTCAACGACCCTTGAGCATTCAACAGATAGCAGAATCTTCACAACCTATATGTAGTGTAGAAAGTTTATTCCAACATTTTAATAATTTCAACATGAACTTATGCAGCAGGTATCTTCAGGTGGATAGAACGTACTATTATATATCTGGCAATATTTAAAAAAAATAATAAAACTAAAGCAGATAAATTATTTAAAAAATCGGAATTTATAAATGAACGTGTAATGATTGTCCAAAATATTACACAGGGCGAATTGGTAGAACATTTATAAAAATTATTTTTGAACACGAAAACAGCCTTGTAAAGAAGAAACATGGTCTACACTTGCTAATTATTTTATTGAAAAAAGACACTCTCGTAATGAAAAATTTTACATAATATTATAAAAATAAAAGCATGAAATTGTTTTTTTAGAATCATCAGAAATAAATAAACATAATTAAAAAGGATTGAAGGCAGTATAGCCTAGTGGTTAGCGTGATTAGTGCCGCAACCTCTGGACTGGACTGCCGTGAGTTCGAATCCCACCTGCGCTCATGGATGTTTTGTGATGTTATTTAGTTTTAAGATAGTTGTTATTTAGTGTAGTTGAAAGACGCTAATGACCTGAGATGTCGACGCGTCCATAATCTACAATAAATAAAAATTAAACAGGATTTCTTTTAAATTATCAATTAGCTCTTAATTTTTCACCGATTTTAAAAGCAGTGAATATTTAAATAAATTAAAATATTCTTCACGTAAGGTAAAGTTATGGTAACTAATTTTATGTAATGAGCCATTTTCCTGAGAGTAGTTCCTTCAATTATCCAAGACTTGTGTTAGGGACAAACATTATTTATTCCCCATTAGTGTCGTGTCATTTTAGTGGTATAACTTAATTAGTTAATTAATTTAATAATCACAATAACTTAATAATTAAGTTAAATACCACTAAAATGACATTAAAATGGGGAATACATAATATTTGTACCTACCACAAGTGCGCGCTGTCTCTCGTGGATAATTGAAGGAACTACTCTCAGGAAAGTGGCTCATTAGGTACCTAAAATAAATATCAAACTTTATTTTAAGATGTGTGACCGAAACAGTTGTTATAGCAAAAAGAAAGTATGAATCAATAAATAGTGTTTTATTTAGAGGTGTTTAGCCCTTTGCTTCCCGCCTAGAAGTTTATTACACGCTCTCGATCGTATTTCTTTTGCGTCAAATTAAAGCCAGTTGTGCACTTTTAAAGAGCTACAGACCAAATAAAAAAAATTGAGTTCAGGCCACACAACTATTGTGTTTTTGAATAAAAATTGTAAGGACAACAACATCGATTCAGTATTCTTTTTTTTTATCTTTATAATTTTATTTTAATATATTTCATTATTTTAAAATCTTTTATAATTAATCGCAAATTTTTAGTTATCTATAAGTAAATATGAAAGAAAGTTTCTTTATGAGTCCTGAAATTCTAACCCACCTCCCGATGGAGTGAAAAGTTGAAATGTGACATTTTTATAAACATTGTACCTAAGTTAACTAGAAATGGGGGTTAGACGCTAATGACCTTAGTTGTTGAGCGTCCATAATTTATTATATTCTAATCTAATCGAGAAAAGGGGGTTAAATGGACCTGAAATAAATTAACAGGTGTCTGGCTAGTTATACTATATTATATTCTTACAATTTATCTTTTTTCATTGTCATTCACATTTTGCACTGATATATACGAGTACTTATACAGGGTGAGTTCGACCACCCGTATCAGTCGTTTTTTTCGAAAACGGTTAGTCGTAGAGAGTTGTGTCAAAAATTTGTATCATAAAAGCCCTAATAAAGAATCGAATGGTGATAATTTTTTTTCCGGGAAGGTCGGCTTCCTTATTAGTTTGCTCCAGAATGTCCAGAACTCCGGAATTATAAATGTAACGATAGGTCTAAAGTGGTATTGTTGAAAAGATCTTTAAAAAATAAGCAAGTTTTGTAGGAAATTTTTTTTTATTACTGCTACCCTTGTATATTTCTATAAGTATAAATATAAATTATTACATGTTCAAAAATCCGGAATTTTAGAAAGCACGATAGGTTGAAAGTGGTGCTGTTGAAAAGTCCTTTAAAAATAGGCAAGTTTTGTAGGAAAAATTAATTACTGCCACCCCTGTTAAGTAACAATCGTTTAAAATTATTAAATCAAAATTTCATAATAACGATCGAAGTCGGCATTAAAAATCTAGCAACCTTAGACATTGTCACAAGTGTTCAAACTGTCTTCCATTTACTCTTTAATATATACTACTGAGCTCTTCTGGTTATACTGTGAGTGTACTTCTTCAGTGTTTAATGGTCGATAGATAGGTAACTAGATTTTAAATGCGGACTTTTAAAAAGTTCGTTATTATGACATTTTAATTTAGTAATTTCAAACAAATATTACTTAACAGGGGTGGGAGTAATAAAAAAAAATCCGTACAAAACTTGCTAATTTTTTAAAGATCTTTTCAACAATACCACTTTCGACCTATCGTTACATTTATAATTCCGGAGTTCTGGACATTCTGGAGCAAACTAATAGCGAAGCCGACCTTCCCGGAAAAAAATTATCACCATTCGATTCTTTATTAGGGCTTTTATACTACAAATTTTTGACACAACTGTCTACGACTAACCGCTTTCGAAAAAAACGACTGATACGGATGGTCGAACTAACCCTGTATATTATATACCTACCTGCGAAATTACGTAATTACTTTAGAAAAATGTTATTTTTAGCTTTATTTACTTTAGGATGTTTTATTTGTCACTCGAATGTTTTCTTAAATTTTGCAGTTTAATAGGGATATATTTAATTTCTGATATGAGTAAGCTGTAAGCCCTTTATGTACAATCGGACCTATACATGTACACTTTATATTGCACTGAGCTATAATATGAACGGAATGATATAGTACCGCAGTCGTCGGTCTGGCGGCGCTACTGTACACGGCGTCGATACGTTCGGCGTCGCGTGACGTCACCGCTGCAGCAACAATATACCTTAGATTATGTCATCAAATGTATTCGGGATTTCGCATCATATATTTTTATCAAACATTTACAACCTAAACAAAATATTTTCGAATTTTTCAAGAAAGTAAGTTACAGGTGAGTTTGTCAACGTAATTGAAAGGTAATCTATCGCTGCCGATTATTGCGAGTTACTTACTGAAAAAAATGAACCCACTTAGAATATTATTATTAACTAGCAATTTAGACGTAACATCTTCAGAGACTTAAACGGTCTAAATTTGTGTGCATTTGAAATAATTCGAAAAAAATATGAGATATAAATTGAAAAAAAAAACAACATACAGCTATATCTATCTATCTATATAGCGCACCATAACAGTACACATGAATTGCACATAGAGTTTGATCTAGTAAGTAAAGAAAAAGTATCTTAGTATAACAGTGCCCATGTGCAGTAGACCTTCCTTAAAAGTCAGCGCCTACAAGGCTGTTCGGAAACAAAACGCTGACATAACAGGAACCATTTATCTTTTTTTTCTTAATTCAAACCGAACACCCTGAAAAATCTAACTTACCGCAGTTTTATCAAGGTATGCAGAAGAGAAAACTCGTAATGGTTGAAAACGGTAAGATGCTATAAGGCAAGGAACTACAAGCGCTGACATAACAAAACATTAATGTGCAGTGTAATAATACTTTTGCGTATAATTTGTGCACATTTAGAAATCCTCTCAGTTACTTTACATTAATTGCACTTGTGGAAATTACTTCAATAAGCACACACTCAAAGAATTTCGTATTTTTTAGTAAAAAAGTGTCCAAAAAAATTAAATTCAAAATTCCCGAAATGAGACAAAAACACAATCAAAAAGTTGAGGTTAACATTGCGTCAATATATACTCGGGGAGTTAAATGCGTTTAACCTATGGTGATAAGCAAATAACATGAGACCTTTTTTACTTGACTCGTTTCATCTTTAAAATCCCCCCCTCGGATCATTACTAAAAAAAGGGCACTTCCGGTTTATTTTTTTCAGCAAATCAAATTAAAATTTTAACCAAACGACTTCAAATTTTACATGAAGGCACATTGAAACTTACCTTTTCAGAAAATGTTGGTGTGCCTACAATCTGTCGCCCGGAAGGCACTTCTGGCGGCCCCTTTATTTCCGTATGTCACTGGCCTCCCATCCTCTTATTCATATACCTATTAAGATTAAATTTGGTGAACGGAAGTAGATTGATGATCCAAAAACAGAAGTGATGAGATTTTTGGAAAAATAATTTTTTGGAGCCCTTCCTATTAAGTTGAAAGGGTACTCAATTTTTTTTATTTCACTTACCCCATTGAGTAGGGCGTCTTTAGATACATCGCCTAAATCGCGACAAAAAATGTTATAAAAACCTTTTGATTTTAACCCTTCAGTCATGAGATATTTGCTTTCAAAGTCGTTATCAATGTTTCCCATCTCACTAATTTTCCAACCGCGCGTTTTAAAAATCTAAAAAAACTCGAGATAATAGTACTTAGTAAGTATTTTTGACGGCAATTGGTTTGGTTTAATTCCATTGATAAGTTTACGAGTTCTAAAAAAACAAATATTTATGTTAAAAACGTATTGTTGAAATCATACACTTTCAATACAACTTGATACGTTTTTAACAAAAATATTTGTTTTTTTAGAACTCGTAAACTTATCAATGGAACTAAACCGAACCAATTGCCGTTGAAGGTACTTACTAAGTGCTATTATCTCAATTTTTTTGAGATTTTTAAAACGTTCGGTTAGAAAATTAGAGAGGCAGGGCACTTTGAAAATGACTTTGAAAGCAAATAATTTCGTGACTGAAGGGTTAAAATCAAAAAGTGTTTATAACATTTTTTGTTCCGTTTTAGGCGATCTATCTAATTATACACCCCTTTCAATGGAGTAAGTGAAATAAAAAAATTGTGACATTATGAAAAAGAGGCCGACAGCAGTGCCTTTCGGGCAGCAGATTGTAGGTACACCAACATTTTCTGAAAAGGTAAGTCTCTATGTGCATTCATGTAAAATTTAAAGTCGTTTAGTTAAAATTTTAATTTGCTGAAAAAAGTACACTGGGAAAAAGCCGGCGGAAGGAGTTTTTAGAGTTTTTAAAGAATATGAAGTAATTAGTCAAGTAAAAACGTCTCATATTATTTGCTTATCACTATAGGTTAGACGCGTCTAACTCCTGGACAAAGCTGGGCAGAGAACCGTTTATCGTTCATTAACGAAGTTAACATTTTGTTTAACGAATTAACTTTAAAGTTAATTAACTTTTCTGTTAAAATTCAACATAAGTCAGTTAATAAACGGAATAACGATTAACGAAGTTAAATTTTAGATTAACTTTGCGCACCTATGCTCCTGGACTAGTTGATGTGAGTGAGCTGCGAATTGCTTGTATTTTCAAAATTAATCTTAAAGAAGATAGGTAAATGATAAAATCAATCGATTTAAAACCCCTTATATCCACACCATATTATTCACATAACAATTAGAGGTGAAAATAATAAATATCTCAGACAGCTATGCTGCCATGATTCCAACAGTGGTCATTTGATTTTTTCTTAGATATAGCTCAAAAATCATGGCAGCATAGCTGTCTGAGATATTTATTATTTTCACCTCTAATTGTTATGTGAATAATATGGTGTGGATATAAGGGGTTTTAAATCGATTGATTTTATCATTTACCAATTAATTACTGTCCACAGAAACTCAAAACGTTGTTTATCTATAGGTAAAACCTAAGGCTTCCCGGCCTAACGAGTTTATTAAGTTGTTAAAACTTATAAAATGTTAACTCTCGCATGTATAATGATTCGACTGTTTAATAGCTGTACTATGCTTTGCAGTTTATTTAAATAGTCGACTCTCGCATGTAGTGTGTTTTCAACGTGAAATTGCTATATATAAGAAGAGATCGGTTTCCACTCTCGGGCACTGTGGAGAAATCGGTAACTCACCTAGCCGGAAACTGGGGGTTTCGGGTTCGTATCCCGACAGTGGTCATTTGATTTTTTCTTAGATATAGCTCAAAAATCATGGCAGCATAGCTGTCTGAGATATTTATTATTTTCACCTCTAATTGTTATGTGAATAATATGGTGTGGATATAAGGGGTTTTAAATCGATTGATTTTATCATTTACCAATTAATTACTGTCCACAGAAACTCAAAACGTTGTTTATCTATAGTTAAAGAAGATAGTTAAAATTGTCCTCAACTGTGTCATGTGTGATTTCCTCGTAAGGCATTATTTCCCGGGAAGTGTATTTTATATTTTTATTTCGTAGTTAGGTATCTCAAAAATCTTATTTAATAATAATAATAATGCGCTTCTCAAAATTATGTCCATCCTCACACACTTATTGTCTTCAATTTGCAATACTTTCCCATTATTTTACGTACATTTTTATTTTACATTGAGAACGAAGGAGCCATATAAGAAACTAGGTTAAAGTTGGAAACTCTGACCATAACGAAGCTACGCGTAGCAATCTATTGTCGTAGCGATGATCAAGGATACCATCCACAGACTCACACACACAATACACTGAGCAGAGGTCGATATCATAGAAGCATAAAGACAAACCGTACATAGACTTAGTCTCTAGCACCCTCCAAACGTTTGTATTCTCATTATTTATTATTATTACCATTAATAATAATAGAATATTCAAAAATACTACTATTCGCCGTTAAAAAATAAACTACATTTCAATAAACAATTCATTGATTTTTAATTTCAAATTTCCTATTACATGTTACCGGTGTGTGGTGAATATATTATACATTGTACTTTATCTTATTATATGTGGTGCGATTTTTAAATGGACAGTTTTGAATGTTGTTAAAATGTGAATCGACCTAAGTGTGATAGACATATACATATCCTAGGATTTTTAATCGAATTAGAATCAAGTCGATTTTGTGTAAGTATTCATATTATAATTAATGTTTTCATTGTTACAGTTTCAAATGTTTTAAGAGTAGAACTTTCTTTTGTGTCGTTAATAGTTATAGTAAAATTATCTTTAGAATAGATTTTGTTAATAGACTGATATGTGTTTTTTTAAACAATTTATGGTATACATATTTTTTTCTGTTCTGATTCGATCTAAATCTTTTTACTTATACGTTGTAATAGTAAAATTTACTACGAATAGATTAGTGTAATAATATTCCTTTGTTTCATTGACTTATTCTCAATCAATAAATTATTTTGTTTCGTTAAATTAAACTTTAGTTTAGATTTTTCCTCAGAATTGTATTTGTACTCGCAGTATATTTTATTAATTATTTACAGTGGCCAGTTTTTTTTTCAATTTATAGATTCTTTGGTTTCGTTGATATAGGAAAGAAACAGTTTGATCTACAGAAATTACTCACAAAAAGAAAAACGATGAAATTATATTTTAATCTTTAAGTGGGCATAAGATACTCTATTTATATTTTTATTTTTTTTTATTTTGTTGTTGCAAGTTGTCTTTTAGTTTTTTCGGAATAATAAATGCAGGAGAATGAAAATGTAGGTACTTTAAAAATTGTACAAATTAGATAAATACTTGTAATTCTAACTTTTATATACAAACATTTATCATTTTTAAAACGATAAATTAACCGAATAGAATAATTTTATTCAATCTCTTTGTTTTACTTGAGAAACTGATGAAGGAAAATATTATATTTTAAAACAGTGTTTTATATTATAAATTCTTAAGTATACTAATAGAATAATTTATTGAGATGGATATTGCATATCTTTTCTTAAACTTGTATTATAAAGAGCTTCGTTCTACTTTTTATAAAAAGCGGATACTTTTGTTTATTTGCTCAAATTTATATATCTGATGACAATGCTCGTCTGAAGTAATGGAAACAAAAGACATCGACTTTGTTTCATATTGTCGCGTTACCTTTTTGTTTCAAATTCTTTTGTTTCCTCAACACTTATAACGTAAACGTGTTGCGACTTTAACATAGGATTTTTATATCTGTCATATTTACGTTGATTTGAATATTTTTTGCATTTACATAGTCGATAAAGCATACGTGTTAATGCATGAGAAAATCTAACATTGATTGTAACGATATTGGGAAATTCCACAGCGTTGGAAAAACCAGTTTGCAGCTCAATATAATAGATTTTCACAATAGGGCAGTACTTGCATGAAATTTGTCATCGAATTTTTTGATGCAGAACAAAAACGCCAATTTGAACCAAACTCTAAAATCTGTGAGACACTGAAGGATTTGTTGGAGTTCAATAATTTATTACAACTACTGTGCTATTTAAACGTCACTTATCTCTGCTGACATTAAAAGTGATTTATTGACTTTTCTGATAATAACTATTTATAGTTATTATTGAACGAGGAATCCAAACGTTAACAAAGCATTTTTGATGTCAGTGTAGCTTAGTAACGTCACATATTGCTTGTGTACTCATGTGTAGCACAGCTACTTTAATAAATTTTTGTGCTTCAACAAATCGTACAATTTTTTCAGATTTTAGAGTTTTGTGCGAATATATTTTGTTCTGCATTAATTCTATGCAAGTACCCTATTTAAAAGTTGGTTCAAAAATAATAATATACTAAAAAATGAGTTGTAATCAAATGTTCGTAAAATATAATAAATAAAATAATTACCTATTCTGATTTTATTTTTTTTATATTTTAAATTGTTATCCAATAACGACACCTTTATTTTCATTATTAAAAAAATAAAAAAATATTAAAAGCTTTCGGGATTCGAATCTGGGCTTGGCGTTTGAACCTGTTAGGACACCCTGTGTAAAAACTTTTAGTTATTAAATTGGTGTCAACCTCAAAATTGTATTACTTTCGTCTTTTAAGTGGCTTCGTTTGAAGCAGATGTTTTTTCCACTTTCAAACGTTATGTATGTGTAGACAAAGAGTATCCGCTTTTTGTTGTTTTTGTACGGTGATGAGAAAACTTAATTTATTCTTATGTGCCGTTTTTTCACGACAAATTCAGTAGCAAACAGATTGTTTGTGATACCTATATAAGCGATTTTATTAATTCGCTATTATAGCTATTGTTAACGAAAAAATATCATGGATAGGATTTAGGTACATTTTTTAGTAGAATATAGTTTTTTATAAAGAAGGTGATTGGATTAGCAGCCAATAAACCAGTCATGATTAATCCCTGCATTTTTAAAAAGAAAAAATCATTTTACAACCTATTTCACAGTCGGGAGCCGAACCCGATCCTTTCTACTTTCGCGGCAGAATGTGCAACCTTACACTACCGTGACACGATTTTCAAACAATCCTTAATCTTTTTATATGCAGAAAATCAATCAGAAATACACTATGTGCGAGAGTTATTAATTTTGTGTAAACGTAGAAGAGAATCGTCAACTAAGTGTTGTTTGACTCTAGTACGGCTGATAACTCTCGCATGTTGTGATTTAATTGTGAGTTGTGACAAATTACTTAATATAGAAGTATTTACTTAATCGTGTCGCAGTAGAGTAATTTGATAACTCATTCACCGCGAAAGTGGAAGTTTCGGGTTTGAGTCCCGACTGTGACATTGGTTGATAAAAATGAATTTTTCTACATTGAAACGTCGTAATATTATATAATTGGCTGCTCTCAAATAACCCTTATCATAGTTTTTTATATTTACGGTAATCATTGAGATTACCCAAACTTAAACTTGTGTAACGGAAAGCCTAGTATCTGTACAGACAGACGTTTTTAAGGTTCCGTACCAAAATAGAAAAAATCGAACCCTTATGATCAGACTTCGCGTCAATCCGTTTGTCTATAACATTTAAAAATAGAATAAAATGAAAATATTTATTTGAAATATCTTACCTATACTATACAAAGAACATATTTCACTATTCACAGCGTTTCATATAACTAGCTGTTTTGTCTACAAAGATGAAAATCATTGTTTATTTTTAATATAATAATTGGATAATGGAAAATTTCCAGCCAATTGGACGATGGGATCATTTCAACTCAAAAATACGAGATTTTGGTTACTGCTGACCTGAACCTAAAAGAAATGTATTGTAATTGAAAATGTTTATAATATCTCAGGCAATAACTTTTTTTATATTTTCAATAAAATTGTTTTTACAATGAAATTTTTGTCCTCCGAATAAATTTTTCATAAGCAATGTATTTTTACCAAGGAACGTTTATTCTCTGATTATTTTTCAGGACACGCCTCGAGTTAGCTAAATGTGACTTTAATATTTGTTGTCATACTTTTTAAATTATTTTCACATTTTTACGTTGTGGGTATTTATAAAATTCTAGACACATAACAGGGCGTTCTTTAGCATTTAGCGCCCTGAATAATTTTCCGAGTTGTCGATACCTTAAACCAGTCCTGGTTATATTAAACTAGTTTCGAAAACATTCATTTGATATTTCATTGTTAGAATATGTCAGACAACGTCACAACCCAAGTTACAGTCTAATAATGGTGTTATTTGACTGCATATAATATGTGTATACCTACACAAATGTATCGCTATAATAGATACCTTAGAAATTTAGTTTCTCTTTAGCTCGTTCTAGAATTTCAACAGAGCGGAACGTCGCCGGAAAGACACAATACAATGAATCTAAACTAACCTCCCTCAAAGCATCATTTAGACAGTGAGTTGAGCTACGGAGACGATTGACTGTGTTTGACATTGTGTCTGTTCTAAGCGGTTTATCCAATATTCGCTTTTAAAAGATAAATACTACATAAAAAGGGTAGAAAATAAAATATAGGGTGTATGGTTTCATGAAATATTCTTATTTTACGTTTAAACGCTGAGGAAAATTATCTCAATAAACAGAAAAGGTCATGCAAATTAACGATAGGATTAGTTTGAGCCTCCAAATAATCGTTTTAAATAAATTAACAGTTCATGTAAGTTCTTACACAACCCAGGCAACCTGAAATTTAGATATGTAAATTCATACACGAGATAATTTTAAACAGAGGTCATTTCTACACGAAAACAGAAAATTCGTTTTGTCGGCTGAAATCATGATAATCATGATCATTTTTTATATATCATGAATGGGTTAATACGTGTATAAAAATAAACTTCTGCGCGTAAAGGAAATCGACAATCTGTGAAATTTTTCGTGTAGGAACTTATAGTTGTGTTTATTTTATCTAAGATTTTAATGATCTAACAGTATAAGGTAATTAAAAATAACAATCTTTATTTTTTTAATCGGTATATTGTTTTACAATTTAAAGAAAACAAGTTAAATAGTGAAGTGTCTTATAAAATACAACGTCCTGACTAACTTGGCAGATCAGCTTACACTCTGTGGATATGCTTCATTTTATGAAGCTATAATACCTATAATCGTTTGTCTTTAAAAAGTTTTCTTAGATGATCTACACCCAGTATATTATCTTAATTTTTTTCTTGTTTCTATTTTTACATTAAGTTTACACACGGAAGAAGTATATGTGGAGAGCGTTTTTTGTCCTGAAAAAGTGTAGGTAGTAGAAAAAGAAAAAGGTAACGACACCATATGTTAAAAAATTCTGCTTTCGAAAAACAAAACTGAACATTAATGCGCTTTGTTGTTTTTATTTTTGAATGAACAAAAACTAAATATATGTTATAAAAATAGCTGTATAACAACTGTTTAAAATTTAAATTGCAAAGTGTCTGAAATAAGATTTCATAGTTTTTAGCGATTGAAAACAAGTATCACGTGAAGACATTAAACAAATTCCCCCTTTGTCACAATTGAGTAATGAGTTCTAAAACCTTTTGTGCTAAGAAAATGTATTTTAATGAAATTACAAAACAAAAAAATTTAAAGATAATGTTGGTATAATTCAATCTAATTTATTATAATTTTGATATTTATAAAATATTATCATTACATCGTCGTATTTTTTCGTCAAACATATTTTATTAATTTTGTGAAATCTAGTTTTGAAATGATAGATATTGATACACAGCAACTTAAATATTAATAAATAACTTTCCGGCACGGCTAAACATGTGTAGATTTTGGTTTGTCATCATACAGCTGCTGCCTTCAAATAAGTGTCTGTTGCAGGTAGGGTTACCATACATAAGCGAAGGGATGCCTGTCTTAGGTGCCTGGAAAGCCTGATTTTTCAGAAAAATGCCTTTCTAAAATAAAAAAGCTGTAGGTATAGGTACCTAATGACGTAGTCACAAAAGGGCGCGAAATTTTAAAATGCCTGTCTCTGACCAGCGCCGGCCGCACGCCTGTCTAGACTTTAAAATGCCTGTCAAATGCGGCAAACGCCTGTCAGATGGTAACCCTAGTTACAGGCCTTCATTCACTTCGTTCGGTCAAATGAAACAGAACCTCACCCACTTCGTTCGGTGTATAATCGGGAAGAATAGAGATTTTAAACAGTTAAAGAATGTTTCAAATCTGTTTGCAGTTTTTGATATAATCGTGGACAAACACCCAAAAAGAAAACAAAAAAATCAAATTTTACCTCATTTTACAATAGTATAGATTCGCGAAGTGATGAAAAACTGATTTACCGATAGTAACAATTGTTATTTTAACATGTATTTAAGAAATAATATTTTCTTCAAAAATTATAAAAAACATCAATTTCAGAGTTATATTTAATAGGTCACGAGCAAACAGGCATTAATCATTAATTTATATTTACATTATGATTAATGCCTAACTGTTTGTACTTTGACCTAATAAATATAACTCTATCATAATAATATAATACGTAGTACATGAACATACTAATTAATTTTCAAATTTAAATTATATTTGTTAATACATGTGTCGACCACCTACCTGGAAAATGAAAAAAATACAAAAAGTATCAGTGAACTTTATATAATGAACTGATAGGTTTTCCGAATGTAGAGTGTAGCATATTTAAAATATAAAGCTAGCAGTTCGTTCATTTTACTGACATTTACAAAAATTGGGACAGTTAATACATTAAATACATTCACACTATAAAATTAATATTGACTAATTGTTTATTATGTAATATTAGATATATAAAATTTATTATTTTAAAATAGAATGGTGTATATGGATTTCATGATTAGTTGGAACATACATTTAACAATTTTACAAAATACTACAGAATAATGGCATTGGAGTTCTGAAGATGAAAAAAAAAATTCCGAAACGTTAGCAAATAAACGCAAACCTAATTTAGTATTCAATTTACTCCAATATACCAATATGTACATCTTAATCACTAATGATTTTCTAACTTTTTATCTAGATATTAAATTCTTTCGAAAATGTCTACTCCATTCAATTGATAATATTATAATTAACCGCTTATATTCTCGGTCACTATTCTGCAACATGAAACACAGTATTGTTGAATTAATTATTGGAATCGACATGTGGAAAACGAATTTATGATTATTGATGTTCAATAAGCGACATTCAAATTGAAATTACAGGAATCTGATTTAACTCATTAAAATGATAACACGTTATACAGCGTTATTTCACCTACAACCTTACAAATTATTATAGACTTGCAATAGAACGTTATGAATTATCCATTAAAAAAATAAATATGGTACAATATATAAATACACTCCGTCAAATGTCTTACTTGAGTATTTCAAGAAAAAAATATTTTTTTATCAACCCCTGTTATAATGGATATATAGTGAAAAAAATCATACTAAAAAGTAAAAAAATCTAATCACAAATTGTCTAAATCATAAGGGCATAATTCACATTTTTCAAATAAAGTTTTATGTAAACATATTATTTTTAAACTCGTTAGCAAGAGTATAAATACAGATTTCAAAATAACGAGAATCCTGTGTAGTTAGAAAAAAAATTCATTAGTTTTCTAGTGAGTAATTTAACTTTGAATAAATCCGACCTTTGAGCTAATGTTCCGCTGTTCAGGAATAAATACATAAACTATAATATACCTGTTTCTTCCACCATCTATACCCATGCTTTCACCACAAAACCCGTACCTTCACCACATTAACAATAATTTTTAATAACAAGAACAATTAAAAAAATTAATTAAAAGCAACTATGACGGTTTCTTAGTCATATCATTTTTTCAAAATGGCGAAATAGTTTTCAACTGATGCTTTAAAAGAATTTTTTTATTCGAAAGCGTGCTCTAAAATAATAATATGTCGTCAATATATTTTACAAAAAAAATATATATAACAGTAATAATAATGCGTTCAACGTCCGTTTCTCGACATTATGTCATAACAGACGCCATTCGCATCATTATTATTTTCCATTTTATCCCTTCCCGTTGTTTTCTACATATTTTATATTTCAACTTTTTAGTGTATTTGCCATATGGCACATACACTATTGGTGTCGGTCGGATGGCGGGACCTAGGGGTCGGACCAAAATTTCTCGACGTTTCATAGCCTCCTGAACACTTTGGCACCATTTTTAAAATTATTTTATATATATATATATATATATATATATATATATATATATATATGTAGTGTGTGTGTGTGTGTGTGTGTGTGTGTTCGCGGCATAACTCTCGAAAGACTTAATTGATTTCAACGAAATTTGGTACACATGTTGGAATCCATCACCGCACGGAACCTATTTAAAATGGGCCCAATCGGACTATTTTAAGGGTAGTTTTTAGGGGTTGAAAAAAGTTTTTGGGCCCGAAAATACCGAAAAAAATTTCATAATTGTTTCAAAATTGAAATTTAACCTTTTAGTAAAGATCAAAATGTGCTGCTAAAATTTTAATAAAATCGGCCCGATAGAACCGGACTTACAAATTTTATGAAAACACTAGTTTTGCGGATAGTGATTTACTTACTGAAGGGTGTATTTAATTTGGTACAGAGGTTGCAATGATAATAATATTGAAATTAAGAAAAAAATATTATTTTAAGGGATGTATTAAGGGGTTGAATTTTTTATTTTGTCCAAAAACAAACTTAAGTTCACGTATTAAAGCCACAAGGCCTGTATTAGCAAATACACTATATTGTCGGCAGGGTTTTCGCACTGCGACCCGAGTTTTTTTTTTTTATTAATAGCAATGTGCGAATGGAGGAATTATAGGAAATTAGGATAAAGTAGGCAACTCGTTGGGAGCATAGGAGTTTGACAGGTAATCGGCCATAATCTTGAATAAGGAACCATCTTGATATTCATCTGGAATTATTAAGGGAGACCATGGAAAACCTCAACAAGATGGCTAGTAAAAGAATTACCGTTTCTCGGCGGGAGGCAGTAGGAAAAAGTCCTAGTCAGTAGCCACATCTGCCCGCCGGGATTCGAACCCAGTACCTTCCGAATACGAGTCTAGTGCTGTACCACTAAGGCTACATCGTTCGGTAAAATATATATAATTACTATTTTAAAATTGTATAGGGTAAAGGCACTGATTCCCAACCACCCGCCTGTGGTTAACGCCTTTTATATTAAAGTTGACAGAATATATTATTACATAACATACAGCACATTTTGTATCTATACCTCATATAACTTTAACTCATAAACTTTATCTCGTTTTAATCGTTTTTCTACTGGGAATTTTAAAATGTCTTTTGGCACGATTTTAGTTTCGAAATGTAAGAAGTGAAAACTTTAAAAACTATTAGAATTTGTAAAAAATAATAAGAATGAAATCATTTATGTGGAAAATTATAATGTTATTATATAAATCAGTGGTTTCGTGTTTTAATGAGTACAAACTACAAAGATAAATTCTAAAATTTTCGAGTAAGTTATATGTCAATAAGCAGATATTGTGTAATTCATTAATAATTCTTCTATGCATCTATAGAATTTATTGTTAACTGCTATTTTCGTTATTACATAATATTATGTAATGATTTACTCTGTCAACTATAACCGTGGTATAAAACTTGACAACAATAAGGGGATGATCAAAAACCGAAGTATATGCCCTATGAAACGTTTCTACAGTCTATATAAATGTATTTTAACACAATAAAAACTCCACACGATAAGAAATATTGAACTTTAACATTTTTATTGATTGCTTTGTTATTGTCATAAGACTTTATTAATATGCATTTTTATTTGCTTGTACGTGGATGGAGCGTTCTTGAGGTTTATATTATAATATATTATGGGCCATTTGTATTTGTTATTTTTATCTTCAAGTTTTTTTTCCACTCACCGTCTTTAACACAGCCAGTTTATAACCTTCATCAAAAAAAATTGCAAGCCGTTTCTGCTTGTTACTTTTATTTATGTAACTTTTACACTAATGCTATTTTGATAATAGCAATAGTATATACCGGGTGTGGCTTAGAAAAGGTAAGTAACGTAGGAAAAATAGTACAGTGAATTTTAGACAAAATCCGAGAATGCTATATGAACCTAGTTTAGGTAATCGTTGTGGTACATATTTCAAAAGTTAAAACAAAAATTAAAATATTTGATTTTATACAATAGAAGTAAAATGACAACCTTTCAGTAAACAATTTTCTATAGCAACGATCTACATATTTACATTAGTTCTTATGGCTCACAGTCTACTACAAAATTGTAAATGTTCTCAATGTTATTTTCCCTATGTTACCTTTTCTGAGCCACACACGATATACCCATTTTTAACATTTAAATTACTCCAAAATCGGAATGATAATATTTATAATAAAAAAAAGATTAGGCATGCTGTGGTCACACTTGGTAGAAGTAAAACTTATAAATTAACTTACTGTAAAAATAACTGCAAGCGTTTTGTTAAGTTCTGTCTATACGTTTTTTCATAGCTTTTTCCTAAAACTTAATAACTGCCCTTTTTTATGAATTTTCCGCTTTGAAATTGTAACTTTCCATTAAAAACTCTAACAAACCTGCATGCTTCTATATTATTGGCTACCATGTAGTCAACTTTTAATTTTTAAGTTCGTTTAGCCTTAAAATACATGGGAAAAATAAAGTTAAAAAATTATTAAAAAAATGTTTTGACGTGAATACGTCTTACACTTCAGTCAGTATAGGTATGTTCAGAAAAGTTGCAGATGAAATATACAGCGAAATATGCAACGTAAATCGTCACAAAGGGTCTGCAGCAATTACTCGTAGAGATTTTGCAGTACGTTAAATGTAAATACACGATATGGAAGGGGGGGGGGGTCTTTAGGCTTCATGTCTCACGCACAAACTTGTCGTTCGGACGTCTTAAGGTGGGGTAGGGGGCAAATAACTGATTTCGAGCATAATGTTTGTTCTGCCATAACTTCTTGAGGGGTTGAACGATTTAAAAATGTTGACGCCGTTGGGTTCAGAATGTTTACGGATTGATATTTGAGAGTTTTATAGGCACAAAAAAATAGAGTGGCGTCAGTTTTCAAAATGGCGGTTATATGTACTTCCTCAAAAATTATCCGATCCCATTAAAAACTAATATTTGAGCATTTTATAGGATACAAAAAATAAAATGGCGTCAGATTTCAAAATGGCGGCCATACATACTTTTGTAAAAATGTTCCGATCCTTTTGAAAATTGATATTTGAGAGTTTTATAGGATACGAAAAATAAAATGACGTCAGATTTAAAAATGGCGACCAAATAATAACTGAAACACATCGCGAGGAGAAAATGCTTCGATGAAGTTGTTATTTCACTTAAATCGGTTCAGTAGTTTTGACATATTCACGCCCAAAACACCTGCGACCGTGTAGAAAACACAGTATACCCCGTTTTTTATATCAAAGGTAAAATATTGAACACAGAAGTAAATACGAAATTCCAGTTTTACTAGTTGCAAGCCAGAAGTATCTATAGTTCAAGACAATTTGACGTCATGTTAAAAATAAACTTATAATAAAGAGATAAAAAATGCTACTGCCCATTTTCCTATTTTCCTTCATCTTAAAGGCGACAGATAGCACATTATTTCTGTTTAAGAATCCATAAAATGTACTTTATGCTGATGATAAACATTTTGTAAAGAAAATCATAAAAACTTTGATGTCAACAAAGCTATAGAAATAAATATAAACTGGAAAAACTAATTCAAAAATTCGACTGGATAACCTGTCCTATCCTTCTCACTTTGTAAACAATCGCTCGTTACTGAAAATTTTCGTACCAAAACAATCCTCTTTTCATTTATGTTTAATACAATAAAAAATTTATTAAAAAACAAAAAACCCGACTGTGTAAAAATCGAACTTAAAAGATGGAAACAAGATCAGTAGTAACATAGTAGTAACATTTGTTACTACTATGCCTTTGACTGCATGTTGTTACTACTATGCCTCCGACTGCATGTTATCATTTGATCTTGTTTCCATCTTTTAAGTTCGATTTTTACGCAGTCGGGTTTTTTGTTTTAATAAATTTTTTATTTCAAATGTTTTTAGTTAAAAATAAATCGATATAGATCCTAAATGGTCAGTCGAACCGAAAAATGTTGAGGGAAAACTAAAAATGATTTTTAAATACCTATTCAACGATACCCCATTTGACATAGTTTGTTGACTTTCATTTTTTTCATTTTCACAATATGGCGTCCTGTGGTCGCCATTTTGAATTTTCACTAACGTCATGTCTTTAGTGACACTCGCCGGACTAAGGGGAATCGATTGAAGTGTGAATCATAAAAATCGGCCCAGGCGTTTGGTCTGTATAGTACTTCAAGGAACATATGTTGACTTTCATTTTTTTCATTTTCAAAATATGGCGTCGTGTAGTCGCCATATTGAATTTTCACTAACGTCATGTCTTTAGTGACACTCGCCGGACTAAGGGGAATCGATTGACGTATGAATCATAAAAATCGGTCCAGGCGTTTGGTCTGTATAGTGCTTCAAAGGAACATGTATTTAATTAAAAATAAATCGATATAAATCCTAAACGGTCAGTCGAATCGAAAAATGTTGAGGGAAAACTAATAATGATTTTTAAATACCTATTCAATGATACCCCACTTGACATAGTTTGTTGACTTTCATTTTTTTCATTTTCACAATATGGCGTCCTGTGGTCGCCATTTTGAATTTTCACTAACGTCATGTCTTTAGTGACACTCGCCGGACTAAGGGGAATCGATTGACGTGTGAATCATAAAAATCGGCCCAGGCGTTTCGTCTGTGTAGTGCTTCAGAGGAACATACAAACTCACATACATACATACATAGACTGTTAAACACATTACCACTCCTTTGCGTGCGCAGTTGGGTAAAAAGCATGGCAATCTTATTTGTTTGTTGATCTACATAGTAATAAAGGTGAACTAAAATCCTAGACGTCTTGATTAGGCAAATAAAAAACTATTTCCGGGCAATTTTTTTTTAGAAAACATTTTTTTTCTCGAAAGATGTACATTTTAAGAAAAAAAACTATTAAGATTTTATTTATATTTTAACATCTAGAATGTGCATTTATGATTTTTTACCTATGTTAATACGTGACATTGACAACATTTTTTTAAATTACGAGTTTTATTATTAAAAAAATAAAAAATATCTATTAATATTTTGTTAATATCTCAGAAACCACTGAACCGATTTGGCTCAAGATCTAATCACATCTAAGTTAAGTGCTGGCAAATACAACAAAACAAACCGCATGACCCTATGTCGTTCCATTTTTGAGATATCGAAGGAGAAAAAAATTCATCACACACACCCACACACACAGAGAGAAAGAGAGACAGACAGACATCAGTCGGAAAATGGTTTCAAATGGTTCGTAGGGTGTTAAAACGTGAAGATCTATCATTATCCCGAAAAAAATTGTTCTTCCTGAATACCATAGAGGTGGGAAATAAAATTTTATATTGACAGTAATTTTATATGCACCTGTTAAGGTGATTGTTCTTAGAAAATTTAACTTGATCAAGATTCAAGACGTGTCAAATTACGTCAAACGCAATTATTTACATAATCGAAAAGCGGAAAGGTTTCACAGCCGTCTTACAGACAATAGAGAAACAATATTTTGTAGATACAAATTATAAGTTTGAATTGCAAAACTGGAATTTTGAAATCAAAATAGTCGCTACTAAAGGTTTATTTAAGATCGTTTTATGTACATATTGTTAATTAAGTATGTGCACAAACTTGAAGGAATTAATCTATGATTGATTTTAAGACAAAACCTGTTGAGTATAATTATAAATAAATAAATAAATATATAAATATAGGTCCGCAACGGCTCTGATTTCCAGATACAGGGTGTTAAAATTTAAATTTTAAGTGATTGATTTAAATTTTAACACCCTGTATCCGGAAAACAGAGCCGTTGCAGATCCATACTTATATGTAGGTTTTGTCTTGAAATCAATCATAGATTAATTCCTTAAAGGTTGTGCACATACTTAATTAACATCCTGTAGATATGTCATACAAATATTTAAAATAGGTACTTATATAAAAATAAATTTTATTTAACACATATGCATGTTTTTAGTGTTTTTTCGTGTCTGTAAAGCGAACCTTAAATGGCCGTTTATAAACTGGTGACGTCATGATCCCTTATGATTTATGTAACGCTTTTCAATGCTATAATGAAAAACATCCGAAAAATAGTTACATAATGCACTATTATGTAACTCTTTTCGATGATATAATGAAATATACTAACTATGGTAATTAACTATAGTGTATCATTGTATAGAGGCCAATATTTTTAGAATGAGATGTACTGCTGTCAATGAATCTACGGTGTTTAATATTTCAATAAAGTTCTCTAAAACCGTTCATGTGTTGAATAAAGTGCTAAATCTTTAGGTATGCGTCAGGCGCGATGTTTTTAGCACTCGTGTACGGCTCGCAGATGATCATTCGCCTATTACTCGTGTTGAAAACATCGCGCCTGACGCATAAAGATGTATTTAGCATACTAGTTGCACATATAAAATATTATATACTATTAAATTACTAAATCGACTTACAGAATTTTTTTTCGATAGCACCTTATTGGTTAACAGATTATATTTTTAGTAAAAAACAGGAAAAAAAGGCTCAAAAATTTTATTATATTTAAAACATTAATTAAAAGCCGATGATTCGGAAACACATCCTTCCATAATCATGACCAACAAAATTTTTTCTATTAGGTCATGATTATGGAACGATGTGTTACCGAAACGTCGATTTTTAATTAATGTCTTAAACATAATAAAATGTTTCAGTTTTTATTCCTGTTTTTACTAAAAATATAAATCGACTTAATAAAATAATTTTTGGCAGATGTTTGCTCATACTTGCAATGTAATTGATTTTTTTTAATTAAAATTTTCTCTCTCCCAGGGAATTTTTCAACGAAAATTTATTGGTTGAATATTTTTTTCAAGATAAAGCAACTCTGTCAGATACAGCGGATATTTTTAGTTTTGCTAATTTAAATGTGATTTAGTATGCACACAATTGCATGTTTCGTAGACGAAACCAAAAATTTTAAAAAATAAATCAAATCGCTGTATTTTTGAAGAAGTTATTGTAAACGAACAAGATTATAGGTACAAAATATACATGAAATTGCGTGTATTTTCAAAATGAATGATCCGATTGACAACAAAAATCAATAGACCTGGAGTGATTATGTGATTTTTGTAATAATTACCTATTTTTTTATATTAGATTAGAGAAGAGGGCGTGAGGCAAGCCTCGTCAACACCGCGACCTTAATAGATCTATTGTGTGGCCCTGACTTGTTTATTCCAATGCGAGGTTAAGGCTCTGGATGAATCCTAGAATCCTATTTTTATTTAGTTGTATCTATACATAACAGCGCGTCAACAATAAATGTAAACTTCTGTACTTATCACCCACATAAACTTGTCTTGATTATATGTTTGGGCATTTTGGAGCACTTTCTCGCCAGCACTGGACTTAAATGTTAATGAGTTAACCAGAAAGGAGGATTCATTGTACTAGTGGTTAGTGATTATGTTTCATTAGTAAGTCCATTTGTTGTAGTCGCTGCTGTTGCCGCTGTGCACTGGCAGCTGTAGGTAGGCTCTGTTTCACTATCCCACAAGCATATGTATTCATTAACCGTAAGTAGCTACAGTAGGCTGCAAATTAATTTGAACTGTGCGATAAGATAACAAAAAAGTTTATTAGAAACTATAAAAGCTACTGGAAGTCATCAAAAGCATCAATTAAATAATTATACGACAAAAAAAGAGACAGAGAACTGTAATTAATAAATTGTAGATTATAGACGCGTCGACAACTCAGGTCATTAACGTCTTCAACACAATTAATAATCCATTTGTCAAAATACTATTTAGAATGAGAATACAGGATGTGTGACGTTAGATCAGTTAGATCGTATCAATTTTTGAAGAAATTGCGTCAAACATACGACACTAATATTAAATTACTATACTAATGTAAATTTTACTGTATCTGAAATGGATTAGGCCAAGTAGGTCTGGGCCTGGGGCGTTAGTATTTTGTTCAGAAAAATGTTTTTTTTTGTGAAATTGTGTTAAATTTTTAAAAGGAGGAGAACTGGAATGGAAAAATGTTTGAGCCTACAGCTAAATGCGTCCCTGTATATCTTTTAATAGATAGATATATATTATAGATTATAGACGCTCAACAACATAGGTCATAAGCATCTTAGTATCTTTTTATGACAAAAAACTTCCAAGCATAGCTGATAATAATTTTGTACAACATTATTTTGCAATAATATAGGTTTTATTTTATTTTTAAAGTTACCAACTACCAGACTTATTAGGGCCCAGTAAAAAATTACATGTTGTATTTTTAATAACAAATAATTTGATAGTCTTACCAGTTCCCAGATCAGATTTTAGGAACTTGATGGACACCGCTTAAATAAAAGCTATTTCAAGGCCAGATTTTAAATTAAATGTTTTCTCTTTTTTCTTGGTTTTCGCTAACATTTTCACGGTAGTGTACATACACGTATGCTTTCAAGTAGAACATGTACGCTATAACCACTTACTCGGTATAAAGTGGAAAATCCAACGCATTTCGTAGGCAAATAAATTACTTTTATCTCACAAAGACATGGAAAATAGGCAAGCTTTCAATTTGCATAACGTCACTGCAACTGATAGGACGTTGCTTGTGTACTGTACCTAACATGCTATCCAAAACAATACTTACGTAGTTCTAGAGAAATGTTAACAGATAGAATAAATTTGCAATCAAGCAAATATTGTATGCGTAATCCGTAAGTTAGCACTAAATCTTACAGGGTGTTTCTTAAATTAATAAATATATAAACAAACTTCAGGAGATGATTCTAGTAAACTAAAAAGTTAAAATAAAGATATGTGTTACGGCGTTTTCTAAGGGAGCAAAACGCACTAAAGATGGCGCCTAAAATTGGTTTATAAAATAATATCAACATGACTCGCGATCAAAATAGGCGCAATAATGTGGATATCATACGACTTTATTGAATCGAGATCGGACCGAAAACGGCCCGAAAGCAGCTTTATAGTGAGGATCGAGCCTTAATGAGGGTTACTCAAATATAATATATACTCGTAGGAAATCATTTATTATACGACACGACGAGGAAGCATGCTCGGTTTCTGTAACGACCTTCGACATTAAATCAAAATTTAAAAATGTCATTTGTTTTCGAGTGAATGAAGATCTCCGTTTAGTTGAAAATAAGTAACATTCTTAAATCTAGATTTAAGTTGAACAGTTATAATTATTATTAAATTAATTTGTACTTATATTTGAGGAATAAATTAATTTGAATTTGAATTCCAAATGTCGTATCAGAAACCGAACATTAGACAATTTTTTTGTTTGAATCACAATTTATCTTTAGGTATTGTCGTTTTCAAATTTATTATCAAACCGCCTAGACTGCAGTTTTTGAAGCAGACGATTCGGTGACGAATACGTCAATCGCATTCTATAAGAAATGAAAAACATTTATAATATTACAATTTCCACGGTTGTTAGTAGCGGTCGACAAGACAAGAATTCTTGTCTTGACAATAACTTCTTGTCTTGTCTTGAAAAAAAATCAAGAAATCTTAAAAAATCTTGTCTTGACGTTTTCTTGACATCTTATGTCTTGTCTTGACTCAAGAAATTTCAAGATCTTGAAATTTCTTGATTAACCGGTAACACCGTACATGGTGATTCCTCGCCGGCGAACTTTTTATTGCGTTGCGTGCTAACATGGCAATCTGGTGGTTCCCCGATCTTTATTTGTTTTCTGACGAACGCAAATAACTCAGAATCTTGGAAGTATGAAATTGAAAAATACTTAAATGAGCCTAGGACAGAAAATTCTGAGAATATACTTGATTGGTGGAGAAGACACGAAAATGTCTACTCGTCGTTATCGAAAATGGCCAAGGATTTTCTCGGAACGCCAGCAACATCTTACATCTGTAGGTACCTGCGGAAAGGCTATTTTCAAGACCAGCTTTAACAATAACAAAGCCAAGAAATCGGCTAGGCGTTGACTCCATAAGAAGTCTTATGTGCCTTAATTCATGGCTTATATATATGTGTGTGTGTGTACACGATAACTCTCGACAGACTTAATCGATTTAAACGAAATTTGGTACACACATTGGAACCCATCGCTGCACGAAGCCTATTTAAAATGGGCCCGATCGGGCCATTTTAAGGGTAGTTTTTAGGAGTTGAAAAAAGTTTTTGGGCCCAAAAATACCGAAAAAAATTGGAATTTAACCCTTTGGTAGAGATTAAAATGTGTTGCTAAAATTTTAACAAAATCGGCACAACAGGACCGGACTTACAAATTTTATGAAAACACTAGTTCGCGGATAGTGATTTATTTCCTGACGGGTGTATTTAATTTGGTACAGAGGTTGCATTGATAATAATATTGAAATTAAGAAAAATAATATTATTTTAAGGGATGTATTAAGGGGTTAAATTTTTTGATTTTGTCCAAAAACAAACTTAAGTTCACATAATAAAGCCACAAGACCTTATTAGCAAATACACTATATTATTGTCGGCAGGGTTTGGCACTGCGACCTGAGTTTTTTCTTTTATTGTTTTTAATTTACATTTTTGTGAATCGGTCTAGCAAAAAATGTGTTCAATAAATTAAAATAATACGTTATGTTATGTTAAAATATGTTATCTTTTTCACAAATAAATATACGTTTTAGCGTTTTCATTGTTAGTCAAGATATTTCAAGATTTATTGTTTTCTTGACAAGAAATCTTGGTATTGACATAACATTTCTTGTCTTGTCTTGAAATCTAAAATTACTTCTTGACTTGATCTTGTCTTGAAATCAAGACAAGATCAAGACAAGATCTTGAAATTTTCAAGAATTTGGCGACCCCTAGTTGTTAGGCGTCAAATGCATCCATCAGATGCTGATAGAAAAATCACCGTATTTACTTTTAGTTTAGATGCGTATGAAATGACTGGTACATCCATTTCTACGTGATAAGTACAATATCCGAATTCTGCAGTAACACAGAAGCAACATAATATAACGCGCCGAAGGAAAGAGCTACGACCGGAGAAGTCATTGATGTAGAACGGAATGAGTCTCCCGCATGCAGAGGAAATGAATGAGACATACCTCCTGTCGTCTCCCATCTCTGTTTGGCAGATCAAGTAGGCTAAGAGCAAATAAGTTCACGCTATACTGGATTCAATATCATTCTGCATAAGCTTTAATATAATATCTATGGTTCCAACAAAAAATCGGTTATGTCGAATTTTTAAACCGTTATAGATTACTGTTTGGCTTTAGTACACAGGTGCATTGAAACCAAATAAATTTACTTCAAGGTCAATAATTAAATTACCGTTTATCATTAATACTATATTAAAACAACGGAACCTATATCTATAATTTCATTTGCTCGCGATACGCGGGTTTTTCGAATATTTTGTATGATACCTGGACGCAAGAATTTGCTTCCAGAATTTTTATATATGCATGTCCATCCTCTTTCAATATTGACATCACTCAAGAACGGGCCGGTCGATCGATTTTGATGAAACTTAGTACACAATCTAGTGTTTTTATCTAACTATACTTATAATACTCGGTTGATAAGTTTTACGTTAAGAGTCGAGCAAAGATGCGAGCAAAATTCAGTGTTATATAAAAACACTATATCTTTACACAACTATATCAGGTATCTATATATTTAAAACACAAGCCCTATTTCTCTAGACAATCCGCCAGCAACCCCTGCTCAACCGATTGACATAATTTTTTTTTTAAACTGAAGCCTTTAGTCCACAGATATGTTATCGCTATTTTTTTTTTGATGAAATTTCTTTAAAAGGGGTGATTTCAAGCGATAATTGTAAAAATGACGAGGGGGGCAGTGGGGTAAAGAGAAACGTAAACAGAGAAAATCCATCGGCGTTCACGATACATGAGTGTGAGAGAAATGCAAATGTGCAAATGTGGTGAAAATATCGGTGTGTCTGAGACGCAAGTAAATAGTGTGTCTGAACGACGTATGTCATTCTTTAAGTCAACTGTTTAAAATCCAAGACAAATGCACCGCGAATATATCACTCAATATCGGCTGTCACTTTAAAACTAAAGATGAAAATCGGACATAAAAACGGATTTAGGGCGGGTACTTTTTGTCAATATTAGATAAATTGTGAATTATAGATTCTTTTTAAATGTACCCTCGAACCGTAAATGTACCCTCGAACCGATAGCCATAATTTAAGATTATAAAATCCAATTTTCAATTTCGCCAAGAGCCGCCGTTTGCTTAATGAGTGCGACAGAGAAAAGACAGAGATGCATATAAAAGTCATGTTGCATATTTGACATCTCGATATTGTCATTTCTAAAATTATAAAACAAAAGATGTTCAAAATGTTAAACATTTAATAGCTGTCACTTTGTTACTGCAAATGACAAATTAGCTTCAGTTTGGGTTTAGGACCGGTACTTTTTGTCAAATTTATGTAAAATGTTAATATTAGATTCTATTAGAACCTATGTATGAGACGGAGCCTGCGATATTTGCTTGGATATTTGATTTTAAAAACGGCCAAGAGCACAGATATGTCTCAATGAGTAAGACGAAGATGCAAATATACGGGATGTCCATAGATATATCCGGCTCTCGAACTGTCAGTTGGAAACAAATGATCCTCGATTATTAGTTTAATTAGCGCTACAATTCAAAATAATCGTTAGGTATAAAAATCTTATTTTATATAAAAAATAATTAACAAAAGTGTAAATTTACGTTCATTTAAAGCGAAAATAGCATTTTCATATTTTATGAAAACTGTTTTTTGTATAAAATTTGGTCAGAGATCACGAAAAAATTTACAGTTCAATCTGACGTTAATAGATAAGGGAGTACAGTCGAGAATTCCAATTTGACATTTCAGATTCTAACCTAACATATACAGACAAAAATATATTTTTTACATGTTTTTAGTCAAATAGGCGTTTAATTGGGGGTCTGCGAAAAGTTTAGAGACGGCACTGCCCAGTTTTTTCAATATTAAAGCTACATTATTTTTGACAGATTACATATTCTTTTCCGATAGTATAATCATAGAGATCGGTTATAAGAAAAATAAAAGTACTAATCATGTCAAGAAATTAGCATGTGTAGGGGGCAGAGCCCCGTACTGAAGGAATATGGATTGGCCGACTCTTAACTAGGTACGTTTGTAAAAATTAACCGATTCTTTTGAAAACTGATATTTGAGAGTTTTATAGGACACAAAAAAATAAAATGACGTCAGATTTCAAAATGGCGGCCATTTGAAATTTTTTTTGTAAAAATTATCTGATCCCTTTGAAAATTGATATTTGACAATTTCATAGGACACAAAAAAATAAAATGACGTCAGATTTTTCAAAATGGCGGCCATATGTACTCTGTTATATAAATCATCCGATCCTTTTGAAAATTGATATTTGAGAGTTTCATAGAACAAAAGAAAAATAAAATGACGTCAGATTTTTCAAAATGGCGGCCATATGTACTCTGTTGTAAAAATCATCCGATCCTTTTGAAAATTAATATTTGAGGGTTTCATAGGACACAAAAAAATAAAATGACGTCATATTTTTCAAAATGGCGGCCATATGGACTCTTCTGTAAAAATTATCCGATCCTTTTGAAAATTGATATTTGAGAGTTTCATAGGACACAAAAAATAAAATGACGTCAGATTTTTCAAAATGGCGACCACATGTACTTTTTTGTAAAAATTACCCGATCCTTTTGAAAATTGATATTTGAGAGTTTCATAGGACACAAAAAAATAAAATGATGTCAGATTTTTCAAAATGGCGGCCATATGTAATTTTTTGTAAAAATTATCCGATCCTTTTGAAAATTGATATTTGAGAGTTTCATAGGACACAAAAAAATAAAATGACGTCAGATTTTTCAAAATGGCGGCCATATGGACTCTTTTGTAAAAACTATCCGATCCTTTTGAAAATTGATATTTGATGTATATGTACGTGCAAATTTTTTTTCTCTTTTAAATATAGTACTTAGTTTCTCAAATACCGACAAACTCATCGATTTTTTTCTGAAGATCATTCGTACGTAAGTATTACACTGATAGATACGTTCTATAGCTTCTAAAAAACTACTATTTTACGTACACTTTAAAGTTATGTTTGAATCAAAAATATTTATCAAAAATTATATTAAAAACATATCGTTAAAAGCTAGGTTATGTGTTTTACTCACGCGTTCGTATACACAATGATATTGAGAAAGCTTGAAATATATATTTCTTATTGTTTTCTTAATAAAGTGATTCATATTACATATAAAAAAGGTTTGTGTTGGCAAATATTTTTTTTGGCGATAGCCTTTACTAAACCATTGTTCTTTGAAGACAGTGTTAAGTCGTCGCAAAAAAGTTTTGCACGGGTACACTAGTTTGAATTATATTTCAAAACAGTTTATATAACCACTTCTATCGTTCACCTTAGCCTACTATTTTTTGCTGTGACAAAATACGGCATTTCCGAGGTTTTGCCTGAAGTATCTTCATACAGCACGAGCATCCATTTCAAATTTTCTTAAATTAAAAAAAACGACAGTGGGTGAACAGCTTCCCTCTATACTCGTCGTTGAAAACATTCGTGCAGTTATGCATCAGTTTCTTTATGCATATTTAGAATATTAGCGATTTAGCAATTCAAGCGCATATCCATCCCCCCACAAATAGTACATTGCAATATATTATAACATATATTTGCTTTCTATTATGTGAAGATCTGTCTGGAAAGATGAAACGGTTTTCTCTACTTAAATTTTTATTGAAAACAAGTCTTTATCCGCAGCTTAACACTCACGATATTGTTGGTTTTAACAGAAACTTTTCTTACTTGACTGTAGCAGAGATATCTTGCAAACGACCTTAAAGTAGTATATAACTAGCGTCAAATTATCAAATGACTCTAATAATTTCAGTCAATGACTTGTTAAATGTTAGGGATCACTTTTAAGTGGCTTTGTTCGCGTTGAAGTCGCTTTTGACCGAAACATTATCTTATAAGCTGGATAAACAATAGCCTACACCGCTGGCCCAGAATCTGGTTGTAATGGCGCCCATATCTGACCCCATAATGGTAAATAGGCGGATGATATCATCGATCCATTACTAATGATCAATAACGGACTATCGATGGCAAATGATATTGGCCCAGCGACGGTTTTATAATGTTGGCCAGTCAATTATTGCTAATGCTTGTCAATATTAATGATTTAACTTTAAATTTTCTCCTCGTCTGTACTGTACTAGGATGGAATAATAGTATACAATCAATTATACAGTGTGAATAAAAAGTCTGAAACTAATTCGGTAAAATTAAAAATAATTGAATTTCATAAAAAATCCTCGGACACGTCAATTTTATTTTTTTTGTACATGTTTGTTGATATTTATTGCATTTCGAAAGTCTTTTGTTTTCATACTGTGACGTCATCGTCAATTTTTTTTAATGGCACCCCATATTTTTATGTCATATTTGGATAGTGCTTAAAATTACGAATTCATTGACCTTAGCATTCATACTTCTCGAGATAATCGAGTTTGAAGTACAAACAAAAACTCAGAAAAAAGAGTGAGCCATAAAATATTGATACATTTAATAACTGTGAAACTCAAACAATTGAAGAAATTCTTCAATTGTTTGAGTTTCATGCCTCAATCTTTTTTCTGAGTTTTTGTTTGTACTTCAAACAATTGAAGAAATTCTTCAATTGTTTGAGTTTCACAGTTATTAAATATATCAATATTTCATGGCTCACTCTTTTTTTCTGAGTTTTTGTTTGTACTTCAAACTCGATTATCTCGAGAAGTATGAATGCTAAGGTCATACTATGGTACATCAATGAATTCGTAATTTTAAGCACTATCCAAATATGACATAAAAAATATGGGGTGCCATTAAAAAAAATTGATGATGACGTCACATTATGAAAACAAAAGACTATCGAAATGCAACAAATATCAACAAACATGTACAAGTTTCATCAAAATCGGTTTTGGCGTTCTTAATTGACGCTGGTAGACAGACAAAAATTCTGAGAACACATTTTCCTGCCTGGATAATTATAAAATATACCCGAAAAGAAAACAAAATTATATAGAGCGAGATCCTATTACAGTTTTGTATATTGATAAAAATATTGAGAAAAACCGAAAAAAGTGAGCCGGTTATTTTAACCAAGCGGTATAGATAAATGAACATCGCGTATACGTATAAACTCTCTCTGTGTGTGTGTGTGTGTATAATGTATGTCAGTTATGACGTCACAGCAGCATCGCTATTAGATCGAAACTCGGTGGTGTTGTAGCTGGTAATAGAATTCAGAACAGCGAGCTGTTGCTGGTTTTCTTTTTAAATTTTCAAAAACTCTTTAGAACAGCATGTGCTTTTATGGCGTTATAATTTTATTCGAAACCATCCAAATGTGCTGAACCCATTCTTTTCAACAGTTTATCCACAAAATTAAGAGAAATTATTATTTATACGATTTTCAGCTTTAAATAAGTTTTAAGAATGTTATTTGTTTCTAGCTAAATGGATATCTCCATTTAGTTGAAAACAAATGACATTCTTAAATATAGATTTAAAGCTGAAAGTCGTTTCAGAAACCCAGTAATTAGTCTGTAAATATTTAAAATCATATATGCACTAAAATTGGTTTTTATACCTACCTTATAGAACCTACAGTTACATATACTGCAAAAACAAATTTTTGTGATGATTTTAAATATTTACAGAATAAGTCTAAGTCACACAATATAATATTAAAATTATTATTTAAACATTCACAGACAAATTAAATTTAATTTTTTTAAGTGACTATTATTACTTATCTGTATTTATATAGCTTTAGCGAATTGAAAAATTATTATTAGTCATCAATAATAATGTTTTAATCATCTCCTGATGATTCCAACTTGGTTGGCGAAACGTACGTCGAGAGTGTTTGTTATGGTTTGGTGTTTTGTGGTAATTGTAACATTTCGAATAATAATGTAGGTAATGTCGTTTTTTGAGAAAAAAATCGATATAATCAGAGATAAGTTTTATCTTTACTCATATTTTTGTAATGTGTTTTATTGACAGAGCGAGCAAGTGAGAATCAGTGTTGTCTCAAATGTTCGTTTATTTGTTTATATGTCCCGTTGTTTCGTGATTAGGGTCAAATTTGAGGACCAATTTGAACTAAATTTGGCATTAGAAATTCTTTGAATCTAATCCGAATGACATATCAATGGTTTTGAGATCAACACACACTTCGTGATTAAAATTTTCATAAATTCAGAAAATGATGAAAAAGCAAGAAAATAACGTGTCCATCCAAGCGGTGTTTAAAATTTGTATAGGTTATCATACTGGGTTCTGAACGTGTTAAATAAACATACGGTTTTATATGTAACCTTAATATAGCTCTATGTTCTTTCCAATTGACTAAGGAGGAAAAATCTATTTTAATAAAATGTTTAGAACTTTAATTTCAACCATTTCCGATTTCAGCTGAATGAAAATTACATTTCATATTTAAAAAAAAATAACAAAAATTTTAAATTTGAACTGTAATTTTCTAAAATGGAGGGAAAAAGTTCTATTGATTAAAGAACTGCTAGTTTATTCTATGCAATAATAAGTATTGTATACATTAATCATTAATACTTTCAATGACATATTAACGAAATAGTGTTAAAAGAAAATTTCATCACGTTCAAGCAAATTGAAATTGTATTTTAAAGACCACCAACAGCTAAGGTTATTTGGGCCTAGCACCAATTCATATTTTCAATTCATTATTATTTTTTTTTTTTTTTTTTTTAATAATAAATTGAAAATCTAATTGACACTTTTACCAGCTCTCGGGCTAGAACCCGAGAACTGGGGACTTGTAATAAAGGAACCATAGCAACGCCATGTAAACAACAGCGCCGCTACACTCTCGGCTATATCACGTTCAAGCAAATGGTTCGCCTAATAGAGTGCGCGCGCTGTTCTGAATCGAAGCTAACCAGTTGCTCGCAAACCGTACAACGTCAGAGCTTCGTCACGCACGCACACAGTCACGGGCCGGCTATACAAAAGAATCAATGAAACATCGCGCTTTGCACGCATATACCCGTTCTTCCACCGCTTTTGTACCCGGTTCCTTCGCCACATGTTACGTATGCTAATTGTATTTACATTTTAGCTACGGTTTCGGAATATCTGAATATATCCAGTGCTTTAAATAGAGTCGAAAAATCTAGTGGAGAAAGAAACCGTGTGAAATTTACATTTTTGAGTCGCTAACCCGGTTACAGTTTGTTTTTAAGTACGGTCTCGCACTCTGAAATTGAATGATCATTGATCAACTTCGATCTTATTAACACTAATGTATAAAACTGTAGTGGGACCTCTGTCTATAATTTTTTTTTTGCTGAATGATTTTTTTTGTCGCATGAAGGACTCCAGGCTTATTGATTTAGATGCCAATAGATCAGTGCTTTTAGAAATACAGGCAATTATATGCATTTTTCGTACCTTATTAATATTGTCTAAATCATTCATTGAATTATTTCGTGCCTGCGCATCAATAGCCAATATGATCGCCAGCCTTCATCGGGAGAGGGCGTGCTAAGAAGAAATATCGTATTACGACTTTCTGGAAATATCCACAAAAATTCCTTGCACATTGATTTTGGAAGATTCTCCATACTGATATTTAATTTCATGTTTATTAACGATGGTTAATTGAATATGTTAGTAATGGGTTTCATCCAACCGTACTTGCTATAGAGGAAAATGCGTATTACTGGATGCACATGTTATATACATAAGGGTTAAAATGATTGCAACAAATCCGGATTAGAGGGAATTATTTACTTAGGGGTAGATTTAACAATTTCAGTTCATTTGGATATGTAAAGGGATAGCAAGAGGATCAATTCACAAAGTGAAATTTAGAATATAGGTAATAGATAATTATTCAATACATGAAAGTGACTTATCCAATATCCAGTGCTCTAAAATAAAACACAGGAATGGTCACAATATCTAGATTCTTTGCATTAACAGTTCGAAATGAATAATCTAAGGTTTCAATAAAATTATATTTCTTCTTTTTAATAGAAAAGACAAAAACGTGGTCTAGAAAAAAGAAAGTGTCGACTACAATACATCTTTTTTCATTTTTTTCCCGATTATTTAAATTTCATGTTGTTTTTGATTTCATTTTCCGCAAAGACATGGAAGTGTGGAGATGAGGCTCGAAAAATCCTGTCCGAGTATTCTACTCTCAAAACGTAAATAAAAGTGTTTTTTCGCATGACGGCTGTGCGTGTTGCATGTCTTTGAAATTTTCTTTCGTTTATAATAAATTTAGCAAAAATGCACTGATTTGTATGATTTTCTTTAAATATTTATCTCAGTAAAGAGTCCAGGCCTATTGATTTTGATGCGTATCGAGGTTTTGGAAATATGCGCAATTTTTTGCATATATAATGTTTTATCTATAACAATATCATCTAAATATCGTTATCGTATAAGAGCTCTCTGACAAATTTTACTGATATATTTCATATTAAAAAATATTTTAGAAAATGGAGGTCATGTGAAGTTCTCCATGTCTATTTTGTAGATGGTTAGGTGCTTATATTTTTATTTTACAATTTGTAATTCAAAGAGAAATTGATATTAATAAAGAATCTAAGAAGCCAAGTGGGTTTTTTTAAAATATTGAAATAATTCAGCCAGTGTTCGGCAAACACTGTGGCGACCTTGGGAAGCAGCTGACATAATATATGCATTCATGAATAGAACTAATAGAAACCGCCATATAGTTATGCTTTTTATTATATTATGTATTTCACTAATGCACAGCGCAAGAGAAAGAAATGGTTACATTGAAAATATTTTATAATCACACTAATGATCACGACAAGCGCAGTTAAACTTCTGACCTAAACAAATTATTGAATTAAACTTAAAGCTAATTCAATTGAAATTTGTAACAAACACCAGTTAGTGTAAAGTGAAAGCTGGAATAAACCACTTTATAGAACAAAACTTTCCTTAAATCATCCATTTAACTATTTTAACACTTAACGGTGGATACACTGCGTAATGCGTACGTCTATTTCTAGTATAATGCTTCTCTTATCTTATGACTTTTGATGGCTTCATCTCAACCGCATGTATTAACTAAAACTTGTGAAATAAGCTTTATTAAGTTTAAATTTAATTCAAATTAGTGATTCACTGCTCATTAAGTGAAATTTAATTGTATTTTGCTTTGAAATAAAACTTTCAATGTCAATTTGGTGTTAATTTTGTTAGAAACTTAAATAAAATCAATTTAGTCACTTCTTAACTACAGGAATTTCATTATTGGATCAACATTTCGAGACTTATAACCTGCATCTGTTTTAGTTTCAGTTTTTCCTGATAAGTATTGAACTCGAAATGTACAAAAAATAAAATTCTTGTAGGTAAGAAGTGACTAAATTGTTCTTTTTTTGTTTTTAATTTGGTAATTCTGAAATAAATTATTGTAAAAACGTCCACGTTAATTGGATTGTTATTTGGAGACGGAGCTCTAAGGTGTTTTTGGCATCTGCTTCACTGATAATGTTCATAGTGTAAGTAATAATAGGAAAATCTACACCTTAGTTCCAAAGCAAGGAAATTGATTTATACTTCAATTTATTTTTATCTGAAAAATTATTTTACTAAATTGTCTAATATAATATTATTATATTAACATTATGTTAATATTATTATATTTATAAAGAAAGAAATCAATGTAATTATTACTTTTTCAAATGATTTTTACAAAATTGATTATTATTTTAATAAAATTACAAAAAGTTCATATTACTAATATTTATTGAATACTTAATCCGAGAATAATCAGACAATTTAGTAACATACCTAAAAATATTATTATGACTAATGTATGATCAATATTATTCCCAATCAGAACGCCACGCAACGCAGACACGTATAAACCTGACAAGAAAACATTCGCTAAAAACATTTGCAATAAAAATTGTGAAAGCGAATGTGAATTTTGAACAGTTGCGAATCATTCGCATATAACGAATGCCAATGCGAAAATTCTTTACGATCATACTTTTGATTCCACCCCTGTTTGTATTTCCGTGTTATACGCAACTGTAATAATAGGGTTGCTCTACGTGCGAATTTTTCTGGACATGTCCGGAATTTTAGCACTTTGTTCGGATTTCAGGCAGAATTATGATGTGTCCTGAATTAGGAAGTTTCCCTTTTTTATTTTTTTAGTCTAAATCATAGTTCTAAAAATTGCAAAATTAATGGTGAAATAATTTTTAAAATATCTTTAAAAACAACAACCCGACTATAAATTACTGTGGGATTGCCCTAAGTATACATCTGGACCCCATTGGGTTCTGATAGGGCATGCCCAATAGGTAAATCCCTGTTAGGACCCAATAAAAACACAAATTGAAATCCCAATTAAAAAAAAATAAAGTGTTGTTAGTTTTTGCCAATTGGGACCCATGTGGGATCTCAGTGAGATAATCCAATGTGAAATGAATGAAGTATTGTTAATTTTTCCAGTCCGAGATACATGTGGGATAACCCAACGTGAAATGAATAAAGTATTATTAGTTTTCCAATTGGGACCCATGTGGAACCTAAGTGGGATAACCCAACGTGAAAATAAATTATATTATTGTCAGTTTTTTCTAATTGAGATCGAAGTAGGATCTGATTGAGATAACCCAACCTGAAAATATATGAAGTAATTTCAATTTTACCAATCTGAGATCCATGTGGAGACTGATTACCAAAAACGTAATAACACTTTTATTAAGGGTTCTCCATACCTAAACCTAATATTTTCGTATTAAAATATTAGGTTTAGGTGTGGAAAACCCTTAATAAAAGTGTTAGTAAATATCCTAAAGAATACAATTCCAGCAAAAAAATAACCTTGTTGTATTTAACAATCAAAAGTTACACGTGATTGAAGGTAGGTAAAAGAAGTACATTATTTTGAACACTCTGTATAATAAATTCATTTTTTTAGGACAGACATTGATTTGTCCGTCTACTGTTTAGTGATCGTCAAAATTTCAGTTTGATAAAGGTTTCTGTTTCGGCTATGTCGAAATTTAGGTAAAGGT
Organism: Mongoloraphidia duomilia; assembly: GCA_039654895.1. Lineage (NCBI taxonomy): Eukaryota > Metazoa > Arthropoda > Insecta > Raphidioptera > Raphidiidae > Mongoloraphidia > Mongoloraphidia duomilia. The sequence goes on from CM077519.1 coordinate 34,756,625, forward strand.
CTGCACATGTCAAAAATTTCTAAAAAACTTGATTAACTCAAAAATTACTGAATTTTCGAACATGGCTTTCCTTACAATTTCTATTCACATTTAGGTGTAGAATTGAAAAAATAAATAAAAACAGGGTGCTAGGTTGAAAAAAACATAACTTTGATCTGCCACGCTTAAATGGAACAGGCTGTATAATTGAAAATATTTTTAGGTTATACACCATTAAAATTAATACAACTTTTGTATTTAAACTTCTTTTCTATCTTCACCCAAAATCAATATATCGGCCGACAACGCAAGTCTTGAACACCCTGTATAGAAAGTTCGAGTTTCGAGTAACAACACCGGAGCCATAAGTGTTACGTTTTTTCAATTTGGTACGGAATACCAAAAACAGAATACGTGTACCGCGTGGCATCATAATCATAAGTCAGTTTCGTTTGCGGCCCTACGTACAAGAAATTGAATACCTCCATTGAATTTAAAGATATCAAAATAATTCTTTCAGAATTTTTAAAGTTATCTGTTTTATAATAATGTGACTGCAGTATCATTATTAGTATTTTCGTCCAATGGAAACATCCTAATTCTCCGTAAATGTGATGAAAATTCAAATATCATTAACTCCAGTCAAAATATTAATTAAAAGAAATACCTACAACGGTTGACATCATACGCGCATAGGCGTGTTAGACTATAATAAAAGAAGAACAGTCCGGAAATTTTCTAGGTAATCAGAAATTTTGTCCGAACTCTATTTGTTTCATTCCAGTAACATTATGCGCAAGGGGCACAAGATGACAAGCTATTAATATTTTCAAACTATACGCTATATTTAGGAAGCTATTCAAAAAAATATCTGCCGTTGGTCGTTTCAAATAAGTAAGTAGGTAATCAGTAATAATAATTAAGGGCAAGATTTTAGCAGTAAAATTTAAATGGGGCGTAATTATTGCTATATACTATGCGCAACTTTACACTTATTTTCATTAACTTAATTTGTTTTTCACATAATAAACCCTTAATACAAGAATAATTTAATTATTTTAAGGGATAGATATACGATATATAACTACAATTCCTATCCATTAAAATGATTAAATTATTCTTAATTTCAATATTCAGCGTGGCTTTTATCAATATAACATCTGCACCAAATTATATTCACTCGTAGGTACAAAATTCACTATCCGCAATTAGTCCAGTCCCGTCTGGCCAATTTCATTAAAATTTTAAGGGCACATTTAAATCTCTACTAAAGGGCTAAATTTCAATTTTGAAAAAATTCCGCTAATTTTTTCGGCGTTTTTAAACTGACAAAAAATTCAAATACACCCTTTGAAATCGTCCGAATTTTAAATAAATTTCGTGCGGTGATGCACAAAATCCAAATGAAATTTAAACAGTAGGAATCTTCCTATTTACATGTTAAAATTTGGTTTAGATCCGCTAAACCGTTTGACCTGTATCGTGTTCACAGCCTAACAGACAAAAGGACAAACAAACTTTTTCCAAAAATATCTATCAATCAATCGATCAATATTTTATTTATCCTTTAAAACATCATACGAAGTACGGAGGACAAGTCAAATATGTTTTTTGAATTCGAGAGACCTCAAAACGAAAACTATTGTAAAATTTTGAAAAGTGAGCTTTGACCTAAATTAGTAGGTACCTATAGGTAGATACCATTCCTCACTTGTGGAGTTGCAATGCTAAAAACCGAGGTAAAAACTGATATAAGTATTTTAAATATTTTTTACTGCAATATCGCAAATGTCTGCGCATCATTTCAAGGAAATAAAACTTTTTCCTCCAAAGAAAAATTTATCATAAATTCTAGACAATCGTTCAACGTATAACTTTTTGACACCCAGGCAGACAATGACAAATGAGATGTTGGGACTGAAAAGATCTGATCGAATAAAAGAGCTCTATTTAAAGCGATTCATAATTGGAACACGACACAACCTGTTTGCTTGCTGAATAGCTTATAATTAATTACCTAGAAAAATTATCTTTTCGTTTAAGGCTATTTTCTTTCCACAGACGTAACTAGTCCTATATACAGGATGTCCAAGACTTGCGTTGTCGGCCGTTATATTGATTTTGGGTGAAGATAGAAAAAAAGTTTAAATACAAAAGTTGTATAAATTTTAATGGTATATAACCTAAAAATATTTTCAATTATACAGTGTCCCATTTAAGCGTGGCAGATCAAAGTTATGTTTTTTTTAACCTAGCACCCTGTTTTTATTTGTTGTTTGAATGACGTCAGATTTCAAAATTGTGGCCATATGTACTTTCTTGTAAAAATTATCCGATCCTTTTGAAAATTGATATTTGCGAGTTGTATAGGACACAAAACAATAAAATGACGTCATATTTCAAAATGGCGGAAATATGTAGTATTCCTTTGTAAAAATTATCCGATCCTTTTGAAAATTGATATTTGAGAGTTTCATAAGACACAAAAAAATAAAATGACGTCAGATTTCAAAATGGCGGCCGTATGTACATTTTTTTAAAAATTATCCGATCCTTTTGAAAATTGATATTTAAGAGTTTCATAGGTCACAAAAAAATAAAATGACGTCAGATTTTAAAATGGCGGCCATATGTACTTTCTTGTAAAAATTATCCGATCCTTTTGACAATCGGTATTTAAGAGTTTCATAGAAAACAAAAAAAAAACTCGGGTCGCAGTGCCAAAACCCTGCCGACAATATAGTGTATTTGCTAATACTGGCATTGTGGCATTATTATGTGAACTTAAGTTTGTTTTTTGACAAAATAAAAAATTTAACCCCTTAATACATCCCTTAAAATAATTAAATTTTTTTAAATTTCAATATTAGACATGAATTTTATCAGTACAACCAATTAAATACACCCTTTCATAAGTAAATCCGTATCAACAAACTAGTGTTTTCATAAAATTTGAAAGTCCGGTCCTGTCGGGCCGATTTTATTAAAATTTTAGCAGCACATTTTAATCTTTACTAAAGAGTTAAATTTCAATTTTGAAACGATTCTGACAAATTTTTCGATATTTTTGGGCCCAAAAACTTTTTGGAACCCCTAAATACAACCCTGAAAATGGTCCGATCGGGCCCATTTTAAATAGGCTTCTTGCGGTGATGGGTTCCAATGTGTGTACCAAATTTCGTTTCAATCGATTAAGTCTGTCGAGAGTTATCGTGTACACACATATATATATATATATATATATATATATATATATATAATATATATATATATATATACATATATATATAAACATTTTTAAAAATGGTGCCAAAGTGTTCAGGAGGCTATGAAACGTCGAGAAATTTTGGTCCGACCCCTAGGTCCCGCCATCCGACCGACGCCAATAGTGTATGTGCCATATGGCAAATACACTAATAAAATGATATCATATTTCAAAATGGCGGTCATAGGTATATACTTCTTTGTAAAAATTATCCGATCCTTTTGAAAATTGATATTTGAGAATTTAAGACATAAAAAAATAAAATGGCGTCAGATTTCAAAATGGCGATCAAATAATAACTTTTCAATTGTATTATTTATATCTTTGATAAATTCGGTTTTATATAGGTACAATGCGTAAGAAGCATAGCTTTTGTCGGGTGTCTTACGACACATCATGACTTTTTTTATTTAGCCGGTTCCGAGTTACGGTTAATAGTCAACCGTTGCTATGGAAAATTGTTTAAAAAATTCACTGTACTATTTTTTCTATGTAATCCAATACATATTTATATTAGGTCTTATGGCTCATAACCTACTACAAAATTATAAATCTTTTCAGTGTTATTTTCCCTATGTTCGATAAAACCGTTTACACACAGTACCTACATGAATATCGCGCCTTGTAATTCTTGAATTACTTGTATGCTCCAAATTTTTTTTAAAGTCAGTTAAAAATAGCGAGTTAAAGGAGCAGCGCATTTGGGTTGTGTTTAGCGCGCTGGGAATTTAGTTTGATTAATTACTGAGTGGCAATTTGACAACACAAGACTAAAAGGTCGGAGACAGCAGTTCGAACTTTCGCAACTTCAGTTTGGAATTATTTCAGGGTCGCTACGCGTACAAGCGATTGTTTTTAATAACATGTTATCGTCCCGACTGTTGAAATTACGTTGGAATTTGCAAATGGTTGTTGGTAATTATTACGGTTTACTATTTATTTATATTCCTTTCGTTGTATATAATGCCTTTTGTTTCCCAATGCCTACTACATTTTGTTTTAACAATAAATTTTGATTTTAAAAAAATGGGTACCTACGTCTATATCGCGGGTACAGACAGATGACGTGAATACCGTTTATCTCGAATAATTGTATTTGTTGTCATGGAAAGAAATATATCTACCTACTTTTACTTATTTTATAAAATCAAATGTTTGCAAAATATAATAAATAAAATACTTAATAGTTATTTTTTATATTTTAAATTGCTAATCCAATACCAATACCTGTATTTTCATTATTAAAAAAAAGATATTAAAAGCCTTCGGAATTCGAACCTGGGATTGGTGTTTGTACCTGTCGGTAGACTCATACTTTTCCATACGATAGTAATTATACATTCTGTTTGGTTTCACTTTTCTTATACAATTCCGACTATTTTCGCTAAAAATAATATGACTACGACTGTTTTCGAGTAATTCGAGGACAAAATGAAAAATATACAGGTAGTTAGTCTAAATATTACGTACGACACATATTTAGGGGGGTAATGGAAATTGTACACATTGACTGCCATTTTTAAAATCAGCTTTTTTTAACAACATTTCGTGAAACAAATTTGTATTGTATTTTATAATAGCGTTTATAAAACACTAATCTTGAAGACATTTTTTGTTACAATTTCCTCATGGCTAGACCCTTTTCACGCTAGATATCCTAAACTGTTACAAATCAGTATGAAAATATTTTCAATTATAAAATATATTTTAGCCACTTTTTACTTTATAAGTTTAGTAAAGCTATATTCCGAAAAAAAAATTAAAGTTCTATTTTGTTTTTCATTTTTCAAGTGCCAAAATTTAAATTAAGAATATATGAAAACTGCCTTTATGTGACCTTGATATTTTATATCCTACGCTTGTCATATATGTAAATATAATAAGTACCCTATTATCAGCACCGCCACTGGGAATTTACAAAATATGTGTACAGTTCAATTAACTTGAGTGTGTAAAGTTTACTCTTGGAAATTGTCACAAATTTGTTTAATTATATGATGATAAAATTAAGAAGTTAAGTTTGTAACTAATACTGGTTTAAGTGGTGATGATTGACAAGTTAACACGCGCTGTAACTTTTTAACACCCGACGCAAAAAAGGCGGGGTGTTATAAGTTCGAAGCCCTTGTCTGTTTGTTTGTCTGTGGCATCGTAGCTCCAAAACGGATGAGCTGATTTCAATGCGTTTTTTTAAATTAAAAATTTAAAAAACCACCGACTATTTAATAACAGAAAGTATGAAATAATTTAATATTATATTTCATTCCTCCTGAACTCGCTGAAGACTGCTGCAATACGTTAACAAAAAATGGAAAACTTTAAAAAACGACAGTCCCCGAAATAAATAATATTAAATTTTTTCATGCTTTTTTTTATAACAACTGATTAGGTAATAGCTTTGGATTGGGGGTTTCATATTTTGTATTCGATACATAAGTTAGGTAAAAAATGTTTTTCCAAAAAGTAATAGTTTACAAAAAACTACAATGTAACGAAATACTGAAGACAATATTAATTTGTTATCTTGTTTCTATTTTATCTAGGTATCTATTTTAAAAATCGGATTTTATATTTTGCAATAGGTACCTACCTATATTGTTTCCCTTGTCTGGATATGTGTATTCCTCTAGGATTTATCGGCTAAATTCGGAATCAAACAAAAGTAGATATGTTTTTAAAACGTTTAATAATTGCTTCCGTGGGAAGTTTTCCTTTGGGAAATATTCGATGAATTAATGAAAAAACACTTTTCAAATTGAAATGATGTGATATAGTCCAGCAGTCAGGTACTTTTTACCTGCAAAGTATTCCGAAGTTAATGATATTTTGGTATGTTGCTTGTGGGTACTCTGTGGAGTAGAATCTGAGTTTTCGACCTCGAGGAACCTGTGCTAACGTGGGGGGAGCCGAAAAACCACGAAATTTTACCACCTTTTTTGCTTTTTTCGAAATCTCTCAGAAACGGTCGACTTAAGCAATTCTTTCATTATGTAATGTTTTAAAGAGGATTGTATTTCCTACAATTTTCATTCCCACAACTTTTCTGTGGTACTAATGGTAAGCGCGCTGCAGCTTCTTGAAAATCACCCCCTCCGCTTTTTGTAACCTTGTTAACCTATGGTTAAAATGTTATGTTCTTTTCAAAAGTTTTACTTATTTTGTTCTTCATCGAACTTTAAATTGAAAATACACATGTTACATATTGGTTACCAAGGTGTCAAAAAGCGGAGCGGGTGATTTTCAAGAAGCTGCAGCGCGCTTACCATTAGTACCACAGAAAAGTTGTGGGAATGAAAATTGTAGGAAATATAATCCTCTTTAAAACATTACATAATGAAAGAATTGCTTAAGTCGACCGTTTCTGAGATATTTCGAAAAAAGCAAAAAAGGTGGTAAAATTTCGTGGTTTTTCGGCTCCCCCCACGTTAGCACAGGGTCCTCGAGGTCGAAAACTCAGATTCTATTCCACAGAGTACCCGCAAACAACACACCAAAATATCATTAACTTCGGAATACTTTCCAGGTAACCCCCTTCATTTATTACCTGCCGCTTGGACTAATTACCTCTACGGTAACTGAATCTTTATTACTCAACGTCACTTTACAACTTAAAATAACAAATCTCATATAATAAATTATATCCGTATTTTGATATTCTGTTTAAAGATGAGATAGTTCAGCCTGTAGGAGAAAGATAGTTTGGAATAAGTTTCGAAACGTCGGCAAGTTAAACACCCTTGAACATTGACTACAGCCTTGTTACGATCTATCTTTCTCCTACAATAATAAATTATAGGTATTTTCGGAAGAAGTTCTAATTATCCCTGCAGATGTTACATTTTTGACACTTTCTTACAGTTGAATACCGCACGAGTTATGGTGAAACAAAAATTTGAGAGCGCTATTTATAATTAAAAAAAAATATGTTTTTGGTAATGGTAAAATGCTAAATGGCAGCAAAAATAATGCCTGCAAATTATCCATTGCGCTGCCTTAATAATACTCTAGGTACCCAGTAATGTGCCTTCATATAAAGCAATTAGACCATTCAGATTAATCTGCCTAAGTCGTTCTGTGGACAAATAGATTTTTGAAACTGTTGCGGCAAGCTAATTTTGTAACCCAGATCGATTTTTTAAAAATTATTGTTGAAAAATCTCAAATGTATAGGAATATAATATGGAATGATGCCGGCGCTGATATATCGGTACTGTATCGACAAATAAAAAAGCATTCCATATATTATCTAATGCTAATCTATACATTTGAAGTGTCCCGATATCGTTATATCAGTATCGGGCGAAGACATATCGGTATCGTGTAGACCGATGAAAAAAACGCCCACCATTTTCAACAACAAGAAAAAAGTTGAGAACTTGTATTGAGAAATTCTCAATTTATATTACAAAACTTTTTCTGTTTAATCTTTTAAACTTCCAAGTAACTCATAAATAAATTATTAGATTTTAATTAAAAAGTTGTACAAACCCATGCATGCGTGTTATTTGTATTTACTTTGTTTATAACTGGAGTCATGTTTGGCAAAACAGGTCTGTACAGTATAATTCTCCTAGCATACTGATAATATTTTGACGTCAGTGATATTTTCTGAATACTCACGCTATATTTAAGGACATTTTTTCTATTTACTAAGCATGTAAAATGATTGTTTCGCCATTATTGTTTTTATAAACTGGTAGTGACTCAACCTAGACAGTTCAGTGTTTCTCAAGTTATAAGCGAGCCAAACAGACGAACAGAGGACGTTGCGTGTTATATGTACAACATTTATAATAGATAGAAAGATTTTTTCGTTGGAGAGCAGCCAATTATATAATTGTTTCGAAACATATAGGAAAAAATCATTTTACCAACCAGTGGTCACAATCAGGATTCTAACCTGAACCTTTCCACTTTCGCGGCGGAATGAGCTTACAATACTCAATCGTGACATGATTGCTAAACTAACATTCTCCATATGTGCTTCAGAATCAATAGATTTTCACTACATGCGAGCGTCAATTCATATCTGCTAATTCAATAGCTATATGATATGAAGTGAATCCTCGAACCAGCGAGTCTAACATGAGAGTGAAAATTATATTCAAAATTATATTCGAAATAATTTTCACTCTCATGTTAGACTCTCGCTGGTTCGAGGATTCACTTCATATCATATAGCTATTGAATTAGCAGATATGAATTGACACTCGCATGTAGTGAAAATCTATTGATTCTGAAGCACATATGGAGAATGTTAGTTTAGCAATCATGTCACGATTGAGTATTGTAAGCTCATTCCGCCGCGAAAGTGGAAAGGTTCAGGTTATTGTGACCACTGGTTGGTAAAATGATTTTTTCCTATATGTTTCGAAACAATTGTATAATTGGCTGCTCTCCAACGAAAAAATCTTTCAATTGCATATCAGCCGTATAAAAAAAACTATTATTTATAATAGATGATTATAATTACAGCCATGTACAAAGCAGCATAGGCGTTTCAGTGATTTGTTCTACAATCCATTAACAAGAAAATATATTTCAGACATTTATTAAGGTCATTCACACACAGACAGTGCCGTGACCGGGCCGTGATTCCACCGACGAGCTTGAAAATATTCTTCTAGGAATTTGAAGGGTGTTGTTCACACTCGCCCAACGCGTGACCTTGCCCGTGCATCCGTGCTGTCGCAGTCACCGTACCGTGAGCGTCTGATTACTTGAGGACGATATTTTCCTCTTTTCACGGTCGTTCAACTCGTGGATTTTTTTTAGTTTTCTGAGTATTCAATTTTTATATTGTTGTTTGTTAGTGTATTTGCCATATGGCACATACACTATTGGCGTCGGTCGGATGGCGGGACCTAGGGGTCGGACCAAAATTTCTCGACGTTTTATAGCCTCCTGAACAATTTGGCACCATTTTTGAAAATGTTTATATATATATATATGTATATATATATATATATATATATATATATATATATATATATATATTTATATATATATTTATATATATATGTGTGTACACGATAACTCTCGACAGACTTAATCGATTGAAACGAAATTTGGTACACACATTGGAACCCATCACCGCAAGAAGCCTATTTAAAATGGGCCCGATCGGACCATTTTCAGGGTTGTATTTAGGGGTTCCAAAAAGTTTTTGGGCCCAAAAATACCGAAAAATTTGTCAGAATCGTTTCAAAATTGAAATTTAACTCTTTAGTAAAGATTAAAACGTGCTGCTAAAATTTTAATAAAATCGGCCCGACAGGACCGGACTTTCAAATTTTATGAAAACACTAGTTTGTTGATACGGATTTACTTATGGAAGGGTGTATTTAATGTGGTACAGAGGTTGCATTGATAATAATATTGAAATTAAGAAAAAAATATTATTTTAAGGGATGTATTAAGGGGTTAAATTTTTTATTTTGTCCAAAAACAAACTTAAGTTCACGTATTAAAGCCACAATGCCTGTATTAGCAAATACACTATATTGTCGGCAGGGTTTGGCACTGCGACCCGAGTTTTTTTTCATTTATCATCAGAAACATAAACTATCTCATGTTGTATGATATGTCTAATCCAAAATACATGGACACAGAGTTCAAGAAAACTAGCTGGAATAAACTAGGAACGAAAATAGAAACTACTTTGCTCCCTCGTCCATCAATTCCTTGTACAAAGTGGCAAATTCTCTGTTACTCTGTTTTTCCATGTTTCATGGACCCATATTCGTTTTATCACTACGTGTTCTTCCTTTTATTCATCCCAAATCAGAGCACTCATCAAGAGTTCATCATCCGAACGACGGATGAAACACCTAAAATTTAAAAGGTGAAAATGGTTGCAAAATATGTAAAAACATGTTATGCCTGGCAGACAAGTAAAAATTTGTTAATTGCTATTTTTTATGAATTTTTGAAGTTAGCTTTAAAAAAAACGAATTTACTTTTAGAATTATCTGCTTGAAATTTATACAATTTATGGTAAATATTGTATCATTTTTGAAAATATTTGTTTGGCTGACAATTTTTGTTAAATAAAATCTGGCAGACCTTTTGTTATAGCTGATTTTTACTTCCCACCTCTACTATGGTAGGGAAGTAATGGATTCAGTCCGAAAACAATATTTCGAGATTTTAACAGATTTTCACGTTTTGAGACCCTAGCAATCGTTTAAGATCATTTTCTGACTGATGTCTGTATGTGTGTGTGTATGTGTGTATGTGTGTATGTGTGTATGTGTGTGTGTGTGTGTATGTGGTCAATTTTTCGCCTTCGATATCTTAAGAACGGAACAACATACGGGCATGCCGATTGTTCTATTGTGTTTATCAGCCTTTAACTTAGATCTGATTAGATTTTGAGTCAAATCGGTTCAGTGGATCCTGAGATATTCAAAAAAACTTCCTCAATGTCACGTATTAACATAGGTAAAAAAAAATATAAATGAATTCTAGATGTTATAATATGAAAAAAATGTAAATATTTTTTTTCTCTAAAATGTATAGTTTTCGAGAAAAAAAATATTTTACTAAAAAAAATAAAAATTGTACGTAAATCAAGGTAACCATGATTTTTGCTATATTAAGCTAGCCATCAATAGATCACCAAACAAAAAAGAGGGCCATGCTTTTTTCAAAGAATAAAAATTAAATTGTGTTTTAAAGACCACCAACAGCTAAGGTTATTTGGGCCTAGTCAAAGAATAAAAAAAAAAGAGTGTTTATTTTTTGCAAATATTTACTAGGTGGGAAGTATAGGACTGGTCATCAGTCGAATTTTTTTTTTCATGAAAGTGCACTTTGTAACACCTCCTTGGTTTTTGTTTTAAAATAGAGTTTGAGATCTCCCCTATCTTTTAAAACTTATCTGACTGGACATTTTTGTTGTTCGTCGTCGACCACTGAAAGAACACGGACACGTTCCGTCACGAATCCGGCATTGGTAGAGTACGGATAGATGTGCATACTTCTATTATTGAATAATATTCTTTCACGGACGTACGTCACGGATACGTTACTGATACGTTGCGGATACGGCACTGATGTGTGTGTTTTAGCCTTAGTCGCATGCAGAGTTATATTTTCCCTAATTTTAACGATACTCGAATCATATGACATTGCTGGATATTTATCTGTTTCAGGCGGTGTAGAACGAATTGGTGATCAACCACGTGTGTTAGTGCAAATTAAGCACAATGAAGTTGGGTTTATTTTCGGGCGATCGCGAGGCGTTACGGCGTGACGGGCTTACGCTGTTCGGTAAACTAATTCGAACGAAGAACATCGAAGCTCTTCAAGAAACGGCACCCGGTGGACGTCGACCAGAGCCTGAGAGTGGGGAGAAACAAAAACTTACGGTATGTTGACACAGTATTTATAATAACTCAATAATCAGGTGACGCTTGATGCATGCGGTCCGTCAAATGTAATAGAGAAACAACGTGAAAAAACTGAATTAGAATCGCTTTATGTACAAAATTAACATAACTTTAATATCGTTTCATAAATTCATAGCCATTAATAGTATTTGAGTGTAAATAAATGAACATTTCACTGGAAGCTTGATTAATTATTTCCTGTAGCACTTTAAAAATAGATGCCTGATGCGAAAGTAGCATCCGCTCACACTACTATAGTTTCAGTATTAATGACAGCTGATCGTAGATCATTAATAAAAATTAAGATAGGAATGGTCCAAGAAGGGAGCCATGAGGCGTGCCCTGGACTATGAATTTAACATATGAAAATATAAATCTATCTACAAATAATTAAACTAAACCGTTTAAAAAAAACAAGCCGTGAGGGGGGTCGTTTATTAGGACTAAAGTTACTTTTAATTGGATCTCACAAGTGCGACCCTTGAGGTCCACACGACGAACTTCCCAGTTTGATGAATATTGAATATTAATAATTAAATTAGAAATTACACAGCAAAGTAATCATTTTAATCATTAAAACATAATTATTATTTATTTTTAATATTAAATTAAAAAAACGGCTAAACCGATTTTTTTAAAATTTATGTCGGATCATAGTGACGTTAACATGCTTTGATAGACACCTCAACGAAGTTGATAACATTTTTTTGAACGAGATCATATAAAATATACTTTTTTGCAGTCGTTTTACTGAAACAAAAAAAAACGGCTTGATCGATTTTGATAAAAGTTCTTTCGGATCTTGTTGACGTTAATATGCTTCTATTTGCACCCTAACAAAGTCGATATGATTTTTTATTCGCGAGATTTCGTGTAAAATCCACTTTTGGCAGACTTTCTCTTTAAACAAAAAAACGCTTGGGCCGATTTTGATAAAATTTCATTTGGATCAAAATGACGTTAACACGCCTCGATTGACACCCTTACGAAGTCGATATAATTTTTTATTCGCAAGATATTGTGTAAACTCTACTTTTTGGAGTCTATTTGGTTAAGAAAAAAGAACGGCTGAACCGATTTTGAAGAAATTTCTTTCAGATCATTTTTACGTTAATACACGTCGATTGGCACCCTAACGTAGTTGATATCATTTTTCATTCTCGAGATTTCGTCTTAGAAAGAAATGATTACATACATACGTACGTACACACACACACACACAGACATATTTTCAAAAATAGTGTAGTGACCCTGAAACATAAAAATTTGTTATACATTTTGATTTCGATTTTCGGACCCACTGCAATAACTTCCAATGGTATTTTACAAAAAACACAAGAAATCAAAAATGATAAAATGACGGGTCGATATTTAGTGTAGCACAGATGGTTCGCGAGATATGTGAAAAAAAAAACATATTTAACCCTTCTTTTTAAAAATGGTGGCACTTCCATTTGTCGAGGGCTAGGTCAACAATCTGGATTTATGATCTCCCAACAAATCTACAAAAATTCAGCGATTGTGATAGAAATGTAAGAAAACGTAATTTTTGTAACATTCCGACTGCGCTATATTTATTTTGACTGTCAAGTAGTTTCATACAAATCACTAATATGTTTTTATTTCCCACCTCTACTATGGTAGGGAAGTAATGAATTTAGTCCGAAAAAAATATTTCGAGATTTTAACAGATCTTCACGTTTTGAGACCCTAGCAATCGTATAAGATCATTTTCTGACTGATGTCTGTGTGTGTGTGTGTATGTGTGTGGTCAATTGTTCGCCTTCGATATCTTAAGAACGGAACAACATACGGACATGCCGATTGTTCTATTGTGTTTATCAGCCTTTAACTTAGATCTGATTAGATTTTGAGTCAAATCGGTTCAGTGGATCCTGAGATATTCAAAAAAACGTTCTCAATGTCACGTATTAACATAGGTAAAAAAAAATATAAATGAATTTTAGATGTTATAATATGAAAAAAATGTAAATATTTTTTTTTCTCTAAAATGTATAGTTTTCGAGAAAAAAAATATTTTACTAAAAAAAACAAAAATTATACGTAAATCAAGGTAACCATGATTTTTGCTAAATTAAGCTAGCCATCAGTAAATCACCAAACAAAAAAGAGGGCCATGCTTTTTTCAAAGAATAAAAATTAAATTGTGTTTTAAAGACCACCAACAGCTAAGGTTATTTGGGCCTAGTCAAAGAATAAAAAAAAAGAGTGTTTATTTTTTGCAAATATTTAATAGGTGGGAAGTATAGGACTGGTCATCAGTCAAATTTTTAATTTTACTCCTCACCCCAGCTTTAATTACTTCCAAAAAATCAATATACCTACACTTTAATTAATTTGCGTAACTATAATAATAAAATGCGAGTATATTATAATAATAATTTATTGATTTATTTCAGACCACGCGGTTTTCGTTTATTAACCGACGTAACAGTCATGCGCAGATAATTTATTGACAGTCTCGTAACCGGTATACTCTCTAATGACTGCTTGCTAAATAACGAGGAATCATTGGGGACTCCAGTCCATACGTGATATAAATAGCTAATGTAAACCCTATTCATCGGTCTGCACACGACTGATTTGGCTTTATACTGAATGCAAAGCGTTTATCCACACATTGACTGAAATTGATCTATTGTACCGTTAATCGTTACCATTCTAACCATCAAATAATTAATTAGGTATGTCTGATAACTGTAGCTCTTCAGCACTCGTGACGAGTTTCTGTACAAATGCTGCCTGTATGTTAAACCAGTGACTATAGGATTTTCCTTCACTCAACGGTTAAACCAAATACAATCTGTATGAGCTAAAAAATAATAATTTTGATATTTCAGGTGATACACAATCGAAGGCTTTCTCTTGGTTCGCTGCTAACAAGTTAACCCTAAATATAACGAAGACTGAAATAATGCCTTTTAAAATTAATAATTTCTGTAAAACTAAGCAAGTCAAATTTCTTGGTATTATATTTGACCTGGCTTTGAAATGGGACAGTCATATAAATGCTTTATGTAGCAAACTAGCTAAAGCTACTTACGCGATTAGGAGAATAAAAAACTCAATTTCAACAGACACAGCCCGTACGGCTTATTACAGTCTTTTTCATTCCCTTATGGAAAATACGGAATTTTGGTCTGGGGAGGGGCACCAGCCGCTCAAAGAATTTTTATACTGCAAAAAGCTGCTGTCCGTATTCTGGCAGGTGTCTGTAGATACGAGTATTGTCGACCCCTTTTTAAACAATTAAAAATAATTTCTATGGCGCCTACATTTTTCACTGTTTACTGTATGCTAAAGAGCATTACAGCGATATGAACACTCATTCAAATGTACACTCATATAATACAAGAAATAAGGATTGCTTAGTTTTGCCGCTACATCGGTTATAACTACCACACAAAAAAGTTTTAAATATTCAGCACTGAAAATTTTTAATAAGCTTCCTAGTCATTTACAAAACTTGCCTACGAAAAAATTTAACAAACAAATAAAATTGCTTATTAGTAAAAAATGTTATTATAACATAGAGGAATTTTTTAATTCTAGATTTTAAATATTATTGTATCTATTAATTGATGACTTCACACTGTACTTAATACTTTTGTGTGTAAATATATCTATTCTATTCTATTCTAATAGATACAAGAAATACATGCAACTCTTGACAGTTCGCACACATTCTTAGGGCAGTCAAAATAACAGTACCTACCATCTATGGGTTCGGATTGTCACCGGTGTAGCAACAATTATTGGCTACATTATTTCTCTCTTTCTTTAATGAGATTAATACGCGGGAAAATTGATAAGATCAAAAAACAATCCGCTGATCACAACATAATATTGTTTCTATAGTTTTTGATAATGTGTGAAAACTTTTTAGCACTCCAAGCCCCGCGCGACGCTAGTGTTGCTTGCTGCCAATTTTAGGCCAAAGTTGCACGTATTTAAAATTTTATACTATTTGATTAAGCTCACAAAGGTACCTATCACAAACGCAATTAGACTGTTGATCTATACAGGGTGGTTCATCTTAAACAATGCGGTGAAATATCTCGTAAACTGTACAAACCATAAAAAAATATTTTATACAAAAGTAATAGAGTGTCAAGGGGGACAGAAGACTGTGATATCAGATTTAACAATGTGGTGCTGTGAAGGTCAGCTTCGATTTTTTAATTGTAACAGTGCATTTTTATTCCAGAATACGATACAGTATTTAATAGTGAACAGTAAATTATTAAGGTACATATGAGCTAAAGTTAATAAATATTGAGATATTTAAAAATTAAATATCAGCCAAAATGAACGATAATTAGATAAATTATGGCATAGCAGATAGCACCGGCCTTCTTGGCTTGAATTTAATTCATAAAAGAACCGAATTGACAAATTAAATTTGTTATTTAATTCCTATTTCAATGTTTATTAACTTTAGCTCATAAATGTACCTTAATAATTTACTGTTCACTATTAAATACTGTATCGTATTCTGGAATAAAATTGCACTGTTACAATTAAAAAATCGAAGCTGACCTTCGCCTGACTTTCAAAGCATCACCTATGTTAAATCTGATAGCACAGTCTTCTGTCCTCCTTAACATTCTATGACTTTTGTATAAAACATTTTTTTATGGTTTGTACCGTTTACGAGATATTTTACTGTATTGTTTAAGATGCGCCACCTTGTATATCTATCACAAACACATCATTATAATACAATGAATTATAACTAGAAATAGTTGCCCTTTTCCCACATTATGAATTCACTAAAGAGTAGTGAATTACTATACAAATAGATACCGAAGCAATACAATGCTATACGGGAAAAATTTATTTTATACACAAGCCACCGACCGTCGGGATTCAAACCCGAAACTCCCAATTTCGCGCCGGTTGAGTTCTCAATTACTAACTCTACCGGCGCTAAACTGGTAGTTTCTGGTTTGTGTCTCGACAGTGGCTTGTGTATCCCCCATAGTAGTGTATTGTTACGACATCTAATTATTGTTATAGTAATTCACTATTCTTTAGTAAATTCATAATGTGGGAAAAGGGCAACTATTTCTAGTTATTATTCATGTATTAATCAACCCACAATATCCTACTTTCTTATATACATTATTATCCCCCTATATTATTAAACGAGTAAATCTTGTATATATATATATATGTTTCTATGTATCTATATAAATATTTTCTCGAAAACGGCTCTAACGATTTTGATCAAATTTACCGAAAAGGGGTTTCGGGGGGCAAAAAATCGATTTAGCTAGGTCTCATCCCTGGAAAAATTCGTTTTCCTATCGATTTTATCATTTTTATAAACGGTTTTTTGACCTGTCAAAACATTGTAATATCGTGAGTAGGCTTTGGAGAAAACAAACTACTTTCATTATTTATATGTCAAAATACTCTGACAGAATTTTTAACTTATTTTAAAATAATCCGTGAACTATTTGTATAGTAAAGAATAACAGAAATAAAAACTAAACGTAATTATGTAAGTAGTTTTAACTAATATTTAAATAAATAGATACCTAAGTATGTTATTTTTATATTACCTATATAAAATATGTATATTATGTACGTTAAATATAGTATGACGTATAATCTTACCTAGACTTTTTTTTCTCAAAAAAGAATAACGATTTTGATGAAATTTACAGAATGGGGATTTTTCGGGGCGAGAAATCGATCTAGGTAGGAATCTTGGTCCCAGGGGGAGCAATTAAAAAGAAGAGTTTTTTATTTATAACTCGGTCAATTGTCAGATCGATTCGAAGCCTATTTCTACATAGATTTTGTATAATATATCACAAGGGTTAAAACTGTAAATGAACACTAATATAAGAAGTGTCTTGCACAATATGTAAATAATGACAAATAGGCAGCCCGAAGGGCCGCACTTCTGGCACCGCGAGTCCGTGTAAAAACACATCGATTTTTGAAAACTATTGTTAAGATACATACAAAAAAGTTTTGTTTAAAAATTTGCACGGCGGCCCGAAGGGCCGCACTTCTAGCGACGCAGGCATGCAGTATATCAAAACACATCGATTTTTAAAAACTATGGTGAAGATGCATGCAAAAAAGTTTTGCGCTGCAGGTTTATAGTCTGACGTTTGTTATTAAAAGATATAATATGAATTCTATTTCTTCGAAAATCGATTTTTGTGAGTTTTTCAGTAGGTACCTTCTATGCAAAAAAAATATTTGAAATTTACTGAAAGTTGCTAAGATGACATCACAGAGAAAAAGTACTTCGATAAAGTTGATATTTGGTATCAATGTTTAAAAATGGATTATTGAAACGGCAACGGGCAAGCAGAATTTCATCTGATTCGAACATTTTTACAAGATATTCAATCTATGAAAATCGGTTTTTGCGAGCTCTTCAGTCAACAAAACAATAACGGCGGTAGATTTGAAAATGGCGACCTAAGTAATATTTACAGGAAAAAATGCTTGATTCAAGTTGATACTTAGTTTTTACGCTTAAAAATACACATAGGTAGGTATTTAAAATATTTAACAGAAACAATTATTTAAATTATGTTTCAGAAATAAATTCGTTTCGGAATAATATTTTGAGAAAATAATATCTCACAGCATACAAGTACTATTTTTTTGAACTCATCCGAGCAAAGCTCGGCACCCAGATATTAATATATTTATTAGCTAAATATTCGGGTGAAATTTCTATCCTACAAAAACTCAGCATACCTAAATATTTTTGAACTAACTCATAACTTCTAACCGAAAGATGTATTTGCATAGAAGTTTGCCTGTGCGTATTGGAATTCGATTCGGACCGAAAGTGATTTTTTTCAACTGAAACCGAAGTTGAAAGAACTATGTACTTATATAATAAAAAAGGAGAACTCATTTTTAGTTTAATTAAATAATAAATATGTTTATAGACATAAAAATTTCGATGTTCTTGTTATAATAAATCAGTGGCTTCGAAACTTTTCCATAATGCACTGTCACATTTATATTCACTCCCTGAAAAAACTGTCCTATATGAGTGGGTAATTCGAAAGCAAATGCAGCTTTAGAATGCATAAAAATAGTAGATAGGTATATACAAAGAAATGAAAGAATATTTTTACTAGCTTTTCGGCCCGTTTTCGCCTGGGTAGATTTTGGATGGGCAACGCTAATTAATTATTATTTACTTATTACTTGTAAGAGCAGCAAATTTCTTATATATCACTTTACTGTCCCTCTTATAGTTAAGCCAGAGTACACCAATTTAGCTCAGAAATTGGGTGGGAGATTACCGACTTGCTTTAACATTTTCGCTCAGTTGTCATCCCACTTTTGTCTCAGCGTATTGATATATTATTACCTATTTACTCTGGAAGAAGTACATTTTTGAATAATGAAGGAATTTTTTAAATCGGTTTAATAGTTCTTGAAATTACTCACGGCAAACAAACATACATACGTTTCCTCTTTATAATAATTTAGTATAGTATATAGAAGACACTGTAATTATTACAGACATCTTAAAATGATATCCTCCCCCCAAACATTCATAAACTGAAAAGGTCAGCCGTCGCTGCTATACGATATCTACAGAATTGAAATTAGTGATATCAAAGTTGCGTCGCCTTTAAATGTAATAACTCCAGCATACTACCAAATACAAACGTTACGCATTTCAGTATTGATGCGAGAGTGTTATTTTTTATTTTGGAGTTGTAGATGTACCGTCTAACGTGTGAGAGTTATTTGCATGAAATTAGACGGTACATCTACAACTCCAAAATAAAAAATAACACTTTTGCATGAAGTGAAATTATAGAACGTTCTCTGCATAAATGGGAAATTAGTTTATAAACATTTGTCACGGTTGTGTAAATAGATAGCACAATCCACCGCGATAGTGGAGAGGTTCGGGTTTGAATCCCGACTGTGACAAAGGTTGATAAGAAAAATTTTTCCCAATAGTGCAGAGATAATTATGTAATTTGGCTGAAAAATATAACTTCACATACTTGTAATATACAGTCGTACTAAATCCATTTCTTGATTTTATTTTATAATAAAGCTCTAAAAAACACTGATCGTTAATTTCATTTTCAAATAAACATACGCTAAACTCAGAAACTGTCATGTGCGAACATGTAGGCACATACAACCAAAGACGTAAGGTACAACCAATAATTAAATATAACCTAAAATCTGTTCCTGTTCACCATTCGATCGATGCGCCATCAGTCGGATCTTTGGTAATCGTGCTTTAGAATCAAAATATTTGACAAAATGCCCAAGGTGTATGGTATAAAGTAAATTTGTAGGTACCTGAAGTTACTTTTCCATCGAATGAATTCCTTGGTGAATTTAAAGTTAATTTTAATCATCTCCTGATGATGCCAACTTGGTTGGCGAAACGTACGTCGAGAGTGTTTGTTATGGTTTGGTGTTTTGTGGTAATTATAACATTTAGTTAATTTCATTCCAAGGAATAAATTTATTCTAAGATTAGTAACTTCTCTCTTTAACAGTGTTCGGTGAATACGGGCATAAGTAGGTTAGTTAGTTACATACTAAAAACTTGTAAAAAATAGTAGTGAATTTTTTAAACAATTTATCATAGCAACTGTTGACTATTAAGAATAACTCGGAACCTGCTCAATAAAAAAAAACAAAGCATCTACTTCATAATATTTACATATTTTGATCTTATGGACCATAGCCTACTACAAAGTTGTAAATGTCCTCAACGTTATTTGCCCTATATTGGATATCTAAACAGTTAAAAACTACTGAGCTGTTTTAAGTAAATTTTTAGTAAGACCACCCTGAAGGCATGCCCAGTGCTCTACCCTATTAAATAGAAAAAGAATCATCAAATCGGTTCACAAATGCAAGAGATGTGAGATAGATATTAAAAGTTAATTTATTAATTATTTATTATTTAAATAAAAATTACATGGGACAAGATTATGAAATTCTTAACACAACGGCGTTGAAATTATTCAAATCGGTTTACCTCTCGAGAAGTGAAGGCTGAAAAAACATAAAAAAGTCGAAAACAAGCAAATCAAAACGTAAGACTTAGTATTCTTTTATTGTCAGTAGTCAGGGACTCGAAAACCGACATTTTTTGTTCAGCTCCCGAACAGGTTCCTGACTATTAATAACAACAAAAATACTGTCTTATGTTTTGATTTGTTTGTTTTCTTCTTTAGTACTTAATCGGCTTTAGTTTTTCTAACTTTTATTTTTATTCTAAAATATTACTCATTAAAGTTGAAAAATTGGATCAATCTAATTTAATCTACAAAATATCGTGTGAATGTAATAAGTGCTACATAGGACAAACCAAACAAAAACTTAAGAAAAGAATAGATCAACATAAAAATAATTATTTGTTTCTTAAAGTTCGGCGTATTTCTTTTGAAGTGCCCTTTCTCTTTCCAGTTGTCGATTTACATCTTCTGTCAGCGAAGCAATTCTTCTTGGCAGCACGGCTTCTTCTTGGTTTTGTAAGAACTTGAAAGTAGAACTTGAACGCTTGACGTTGTGTCGGTCACACTAATTCGGTCTCCCGAATTAATGCGAAATTTATCTCTCACTGGCGTAGGCGTATAACTCATCCAGTTCTGTGTGCTGCCGTCGACTGCTACGACGGCGCCCGACCGCGGCGTGATAAAACCGTGAGAACTAGTTAGAGCCATGTTATGTGCCTCTTGAAGTATTCTGTCCGTTTGCGGTGTAGGTGTGCGCGGTCTTAAGACCCCCTGAGGAGGCGCTAATGAATAATCGGCAATTAAACTATCGGACGTCCGCACTCCGCTTTCTGTTGCGACTTCTTTTGCAATTTCATTCGCGCGGCCTAATTTTATATCCTGCTGGTTTTTAAAATTTTTTTCTCCGTTTGTCATACCTGCTAATTTGAAAAAGGGAGTATATATTATAATACCTGTAAACTCATGTCAGTACTCAGTAATCAAATTCTACTCGGTGTTGTCTGCAAATGGTTTTTAATAAAAATTAATAAAGAAACACTTGAAAAATTCTACACAATATTTATTAATCTCAACGATCGTTTCGGGTTCCTAGCCCATCATCAGGAGTTTACATTAAAACTTTTAATGTAAACTCCTGATGATGGGCTAGGAACCCGAAACGATCGTTGAGATTAATAAATATTGTGTAGAATTTTTCAAGTGTTTGTTTATTAATTTTTATTCAATCATGTTCTACCAAGTGCCGAGCGATAATTCTATAGAATTTATAAATGGTTTTTAAGTGAAAATAATTATAATTAGTGTATTTCATTAAATTACTTCTAATAATTCATTATAATAATACAGGTACCGTTTAACATTTAATAATTTAAGAACAGTTAATATCACAATAAATCATGCCGCGAGTAATGATAAAAGGAGGCGTTTGGAGAAATACAGAGGATGAGATTCTTAAGGCGGGTGTTATGAAATATGGCAAAAATCAGTGGTCATGAATCGCTTCTTTATTGCACAGAAAATCGGCTAAACAATGTAAAGCTCGATGGTTTGAATGGTTGGATCCTAGCATTAAAAAAACTGAATGGTCGAAAAAAGAAGACGAAAAACTTCTTCATTTGGCTAAAATTATGCCAACCCAGTGGAGGACAATTGCTCCCATTGTCGGTAGAACCTCTGCACAGTGCATAGAACGCTACGAATATTTGCTCGATCAGGTGCAGAATAAAGAAGACGATGAGGATGCTAGTGACGATCTCCGTAAATTAAAACCGGGTGAAATTGATCCAAATCCTGAAACTAAACCGGCACGCCCTGACCCTAAAGATATGGACGAAGATGAATTAGAAATGCTGTCGGAAGCCAGGGCCAGATTAGCAAATACTCAAGGTAAAAAAGCCAGACGGAAGGCTTGGGAAAAACAGTTGGAAGAGGCTAGAAGAATAGCCACTTTACAGAAACGTCGTGAACTACGCGCTGCCGGCATCGCAGTTGCATTCTGTAAGAAAATGAAGCATGAAGTAGATTATGAAAAAGAAATACCGTTTGAAAAGATGCCTGCTCCGGGTTTTTATGATACTTCTGTCGAAGAATTTGATCCGTCAGCACCTGATTTTTCAAGGATTAGACAGCAACATTTTAATTGTGAACTCAGATCAGAAAAAGAAGAAAAAGAACGACGCAAGGACAGGCAAAAATTAAAACGGCGTATAGAAAACGACATCCCAATGGCAATGTTACAAAATAAGGAGCCTGTAAAAAAGCGATCGAAATTAGTTTTGCCAAAGCCCCAGATATCTGACCAAGAAATTCAGCAGCTCATAAAATTAGGCCGCGCGAATGAAATTGCAAAAGAAGTCGCAACAGAAAGCGGAGTGCGGACGTCCGATAGTTTAATTGCCGATTATTCATTAGCGCCTCCTCAGGGGGTCTTAAGACCGCGCAAATTATATGACATGTTTCATATGACAATGTGCACAAGTGACATAAGACACTTTCTCACACAATTGTTTCCCATAGTTTACTTTGCTGGACATAGCACATTTTACAGTACAAAGTCCATTTCGGGCAAACTGTGATTTTTACTAAATATTAATAATTATTCAGATTCAATCTCACTTTCATCAAGAAAGGTTGTTGGGCCAAGCTCATTAAATTCTATGTGCAAAATAGAAGCAATCTCAAATAATAATAATTATACAAAGATTTATTCTTAATATTAACTATAACAGTTGTGGGGCAAAGTCCATTAAATTCTGTATGTAAAATAGAAGCAACATTAAATATTAAATAATTAATTAAATAATATTACTTATATAAACTTTGTAACTATTTTATAATTTTAAATAAATAAAAAATATTTTTTTTTAAAGACAAATAGAAATTTGTCATTTAATTGGCGCAGTCGGTAGGATATTGCGACGTACCTCAACAGGGCTAATTATTGAAATTTACGGAGAATTTTTATTCATTGCGCAATATTCGAACTGTAAAACGAAACTAAATAAACAAATAATTAAAAATAAATAAAACCAATACTTAATAAAAAAATAAATAAAACCAATACTTAATTAAAAGTAATAACTTCAAGAAACATATATACAAATAATTTTAAATAACAAATAAATAATTAAGCAAACTAAAACAAACTAAACAAAGTTAAAACTAAACAAATTAATCAAACTAAACAAAGTTCAAAAACTAATAATTGTTAAATACAAATACATCTGTAAAGCATCAAGAGTTGCGCCGGTAAGCCGCAACAAAAAGTCAAGCTCAATTGTTGCTGTCCGATCAATCAACAACAGCTGTCTTCACCGCTCATCTCAACCAACTTCAAATCAACAATCAACAGTCAACTACTATGAAAACATCAGTAATACTGTAAGTCAATAATTTTGTATAATAGATTTAAGAAATTGTAAATCGTTCCGCATCTTATGACTTCAGTTGACGAGTTAATAAATTCCTTATCTCAATTAGATTTAGAATCTGACGATAACGTAAATTTAAACCCCATTAACAACATGACGCAAAATACAAACCAACATGTACCCCTGTTCGACACTAGAGATTTACAAATCATACCAGAATTTGACGGAGATGTTCAACACCTCCACGAATTTCTTAGAATTTCGGATCAATTAATAAATTACTATAGTCACCCCGATCGCGATAATTTTCAAAATTTTAGAATTTTAAATGGCGTATTATCGAAAATTACGGGCCGTGCCAAAATAGCTATAAATAATAGACGAGCAAAATCGTGGTCTGAAATAAAACAAACATTAACAGATAATTTCGCAGACCAACGGTCTGAAGATTTACTAGTACGTGATCTCCTACTTTTGAAACAAAAACCCAATCAGACTTACATTGCATTCTTCGACGAATGTAATAATTTATTGGACACCATAATAAATTATATAGAAATAAACGACGGAAACGAAGAAAAACGCATTAAACATTCGTTATACACTAGATTCACTTTAACGACATTTTTACGAGGTTTGAAAGAACCTATGGGAAAATTTGTACGATCGAATAGACCTGAAACTATTCTTAAAGCTTTAGAAATTATAAAAGACGAAGAAAAATTAGTTCAAGCCAACTCTGTTGACTCACAGCTAAATTATCTAAAATCAAAGAATAGGACACAACACACACCATATACACAATTCATACAAAAACCCAATTTCATTCCAACACAAAACCAAAATCCATTTTATAAACCTGTACAAAAACAACCGCAACCCTATAATAGACCCACACAACAAATCAATAATTCACCCTTATTAAAATCAAACCGCCCAAATATTCCTAATAATTATTATAATATGAATCGAAATACGAATACATACAAACCCACACAGCAGATAACAAATACATACAAACCTACACCTATGTCGATTTCTACAACATACACCACACCCCAGCTAAAAAATTATAATATAGAAACAGACGATACCGAGTTAGAAAATCCTGAAAATAGCGGATACGAAGAAACTGATTTTAACGACCTTTGCATGTCACAAGACCAATTTGAAAATTTCAAAGACGAGTCAAATTTTATAGAAGACGCCTCGAATCAACCCATAGAATAGTAAGTTACACTAATGGCGATAACCTTCCATTCATAAAAATTTGCGACCCACCTTTAAAATTACTAATAGACACAGGTTCCTCAAAATCCTTCATAAACCCGGACTTAGCAATAAAATATTTTGGAAATAAAATTGTAAAATCAAAATTTACTGTAACAACCATTTTTAAGAAACATGATTGCAATGGTATTATAAATATACCCAGTTTTACTGAATTTAATTCTGATCAAAATTTAACTTTCCATTTATTTAAATTTCATAATTATTTTGACGGATTAATTGGCATCGATAACTTTAGAAAACTGAAAATAAGTTTAGACTTTAATAATTTAGCACTTATATCACCCACCACCAAAATTAATTTACATGTTCGAAATAACAACATTATTTATAAAAAAGGTATAAAAAACACAAATGCTGATGCCCTTTCCCGAATTGAAATTCACAATAAAGAAACTGAAGAACCACCTGACAATATGTCCTTATTTCCAAATATAGAACACCCACCTGACCTACAAGATTTAGAAGAAATACTTCTCGAAGATCTTAACCCAGTGCCTAGTACATCCTTAAATTTTGACACACCCAATATCATTCAAGAAAACGACTCTGACTCTGACAATACAGTACATTCCCAACAAGAAAACCCTATTCTAGAGATCCCCATATCCGAAAAACCAATAAATTTATTCGCTAACCAAATTATAATAAAATTTACAAATTTGTCTAAGATACAAAAACCTAAATTAGTAAATATACACGATTCCAAAAAAACCAAAATTATTGCAAATATCCCTATCCAAAACCTGGAAACATATGTAATAAATTTATTTAAAGAATATATAAATCCAAAAAAACGATACGGTCTATATTTTGAGAATAAAACACATTACCCCCAATTTGTTCAAACTTTGCAGAAAACATTTAAAAATCAAGCTTATCAATTATTTCAAACAATCAAAATTTTAGAAGATGTAGAAAATCAATTAGAACAACAAGACATAATAAATAATTATCACCTATCTAAAACCAATCATAGAGGTATAAATGAAACTCTGTTGCATATACAAAGAAGGTATTACTGGCCTTCTATGAAAGAAGATATAACTAGATATATAAATAATTGTGAAACTTGTCAAGTACACAAGTACGATAGACAACCGATAAAACCAAAATTACAAATGATTCCAGTTCCTAACAAACCTTTTGAAATTCTGTCATTAGATGTTTTTCAATACAAAAATCAAAAATTTTTAACAATTATTGACGAATTTTCAAAATTTAGTTCAGCCTATTCAATTCCCGGATGTAATGTTATTCCTATCACAGATCGTCTCATTGAATTTTTCAGTCACCATGGAACACCTTTAGTGATAAAAATAGACAATGGACCCGAATTTACTAATGCAATTTTTCGAGAATTTTGCACCCTTCATAAAATATCTATACATCTTACAACAAAATTACATTCACAATCTAACGCAACTGTTGAAAGACTACATTCTACACTTATCGAACACCTACGAATTCTAGACTCTACAAATCCAAATAGAACTATAGAAAATCAAATGCAATACGCAATACTAGCCTACAATAATACTATACATTCTCTTACTAAACTCACACCGTTAGAAATAATAACAGGACATTTAGAAAATTCAGACATACTTAGTATAGATTTAAACAAGAAATTTTATTCCGATTATATTTTAAATCATAAAAAAACAACTACCGATCTTTATAAAAATATACTCGATAAATGCACACAAATAAAAGAAACTAGAATAGAAAAAGCTAACGAAAAATTAGAAGATCCACCAAAATTTGACCCAAAATCAAAAATTTACTTAAAATCAAAAAGTAGAAATAAAGCACTCCCCAAATTTAAAGCGAAACAATGTTTAACTGATAATAGTAACAAAATACTAACAGATACCGGTGAGTATCATAAACAACAAATAAAAAGACCATTAAAATTACAGACTATGCCTGACAATACTGACAAGAGTCCTAAACCAGGAACTTCAGCTGACGGACATATCTGACAACCCCGGTGTTTTACCCCTGTTTTTAGGCGAAGTCAAAATTTTCAAGACTAAACACATGTTAGTTCATTATTTTGATATTAAACAAATTTTCGAAAAATTAAATTTTATCGATAATTCTTTAGATCCCTTAAACTCAAGTGAAGCTTTAACCTTTGTAACTTTTCAACCCCTAATAGTTCACCAGTTAAAAACTTGTTATGATAAATTAAGTAATTTATTGCCAGAAACTCATACCAGAGATAAACGTGGCCTTATCGATGGATTAGGACATATAGTAAAATTAGTAACAGGTAATTTGGATTCTAAAGATGCCGAACGATATGATTTAGAAATAGAAAAATTAAAAAGAAATCAACATAAAATTGTTTCAGCAACCAATAAACAGTTAACACTAAATTTAGAAATTTTGAAAAAATTTAATGATACTCTTGTCATTTTAAACAGAAATCAACTTGAAATAGAAAAACATTTAAATAGATTAATTGGAAATTTCAATCGAACTATAATTACGAATCTTATACTAACGAGTTTAGAAATTATTTTACAAATTCTGACAGATCTAGAGATATCACTTACTTTTGCACGTAATGGTCATTTACACACAAGTGTCATTAAACCTAAAGCCTTTTTGAATCAACTTAATAAAATTTTAGAAATATATTCTCCACAAGAAATGCCTTTCAATGTAGATCTTCATAATATAGGATATTACTATCAAGTTACAGAAACATCAGTGTATTGTAAAGATATGACTTTAAATTTTATTTTAAGTATTCCAATCACATACGCTGAAAGTTATAAACAATATCAATTGATACCGATACCAACAAAACAAAATTATGTTATTAAAATAAAAAAGCCATATATAACAATGAATAACGATTATTATTGGTATAGCGACAATAACTGTCCAAAATATGATAAATCAATGCTATGTAATTTTAAGTTACCTAAAACACATATTAAAAGTACTGATTGTATGCAATTATTAATAAGTAAAGAAATGATAAAAGACTGTACATTTCAACCTATAATTACTCCCAATACAACCACTATTGAAGTTATTGATAAAAGACATTATATTGTATTAACGCAAAAAGCTGTTAAAATACACAGTAATTGTAAAACAATTCCTGTTTTAAAAAGTATAACACTTATAGAAATCCCTAGAGGACGTTACTTTAAAATTGATAATCAATTCTATGAAAATTCAGAATTATCAAAAATAAAAACAGAATTAGTATTACCTAATCCTAATAAAAATCCCAAAATATTAAATATTAAACCTATAAATTTAGAAAAAGTACAGCTATCGAAATTACATGAATTAATAGATGATAACAAATTCATACTAGAAGATAATAACGATACAGATAAATATCATTATATATTATTTAGTAATATACCTTTATTTTGTATTATATTTTTAGTTTTAATTATTATTGTAATCTATAAACAAAAAATTTGCATACAAAATTTTTGGAAAAGAAAAACCAAAAATAATAATACCGAATTAAATGAAACAAGTATTGAAGAAATACAGTTTAGATAGATTCGGGACGAATCTTTTAAAGGAGGGAGGAATTATATGACATGTTTCATATGACAATGTGCACAAGTGACATAAGACACTTTCTCACACAATTGTTTCCCATAGTTTACTTTGCTGGACATAGCACATTTTACAGTACAAAGTCCATTTCGGGCAAACTGTGATTTTTACTAAATATTAATAATTATTCAGATTCAATCTCACTTTCATCAAGAAAGGTTGTTGGGCCAAGCTCATTAAATTCTATGTGCAAAATAGAAGCAATCTCAAATAATAATAATTATACAAAGATTTATTCTTAATATTAACTATAACAGTTGTGGGGCAAAGTCCATTAAATTCTGTATGTAAAATAGAAGCAACATTAAATATTAAATAATTAATTAAATAATATTACTTATATAAACTTTGTAACTATTTTATAATTTTAAATAAATAAAAAATATTTTTTTTTAAAGACAAATAGAAATTTGTCATTTAATTCGCACACCTGCACCGCAAACGGACAGAATACTTCAAGAGGCACATAACATGGCTCTAACTAGTTCTCACTGTTTTATCACGCCGCGGTCGGGCACCGTCGTAGCAGTCGACGGCAGCACACAGAACTCGATGAGTAATACGCCTACGCCAGTGAGAGATAAATTTCGCATTAATCCGGAAGACCGAATTAGTGTGACCGACACACGTCAAGCCTTCAATAATTATCAAAAATTGGTGAAAAAAGATCAGAAACACGGACGGAGCAGTTTACCGGCGCCAAAAAATGATTATGACATTTTAGTGTCTGATCAAATAGAAGAACAAACGAGCGATCAAATACAAAATTCAAGCAGTATGATCGAAGATCAAGCTGTCGTTGACGCCAGACAACAAGCCGAATTGAAAGTCCAGAGAGGTCGAGAATTAGCTTTACGTTCTCAAGTTATACAGCAGCGCAGTTTGCCGCGTCCATTAGAAATAAACACTGCCGTACTGAGGCCTTTAAGTGACTGCCAGTCATTGACGGATTTACAAAAGGCTGAAAAATTGTCAATGGAAGTTTATATACAAGTTTGGGAAGAATGTTTTGCGCAGGTCTTGTTTTTACCGAGTCAAAATCGATACACCAGAGCCAATTTAGCTAGCAAAAAGAATTGTTTAGAATCGCCTGAAAAATGTTTAGAACAAAATAGAAATGGTATGTCCAAGGAACCAACAAAAAGCAGCTAAATTGGAAAAGAATTTGCATATTATAACAGGCGGATATCAGTCGCGGGCGCAGGCCCTAATAAAAAATTACAGGACAACTATGATCAGATAGAACAAGCTAATTTGGAGTTGTCTACTTTCAAGTTCTTACAAGACCAAGAAGAAGCCGTGCTGCCAAGAAGAATCGCTTCGCTGACAGAAGATGTAAATCGACAACTGGAAAGAGAAAGGGCACTTCAAAAGAAATACGCCGCACTTTAAGAAAAAATTAATAACATATAGGTATTATAGATTATAGATTATATAAATTATAGTGAATGTAATGAGTAATATTTTAGAATAAAAATAAAAGTTAGAAAAACTAAAGCCGATTAAGTACTAAAGAAGAAAACAAACCAATCAAAACATAAGACAGTATTTTTGTTGTTATTAATAGTCAGGAACCTGTTCGGGAGCTGAACAAAAAATTTCGTTAATCGAATCCCTGACTACTGATACCTACGTGTTGATTTGCTTGTTTTCGTCTATTTTCTATGTTTATTTCAACCTTAACTTCTCGAGAGGTAAACCGATTTGAGAAACTTCAACGCCGTTGTGTTCAGAATTTCATAACGTTGTCCCATGTAATTTTTATTTATATCGGTTCAGTAATTGAAAAACAACGGGACAGACAGACAAACAAGCAATTAAAGAAACAGAGCAAAGTGCATGATGGACAAGTTACAATGTACCTCATTCGCTTCGCGCGCTCGGTAAAATGATTCAACTGAAATAATTATCATACTTCGAAGCATTCAATAAGCATGTGTGTCAAATTGTCCCATCACGGCACTGCATGGGACAAAGATCTCGTGCGCAGTGATATTATGACTCGTATGACTGTTAAAACTCGCTATCGCTCGTTTTAACATTCGGCAGTATAATATACCTACCTCATTACGCCACTAGATATGTATCCAATCTATTATTATGACACATAAACCTATATAGGTACACTAGCCGTTACCCGTGGCTTCGCCCACGTATTTTACGATTTATAATTTATTATCCCCCCCGCGAGAAATTCTTCTCCTGCAAAACGAAGCCGGGCTGGTAGTGTTTATTCGCTCGAATTTTATAATACATAACTCACTCGCTTCGCTCGTTCGCTCGGATTTTATTAATACATTACTCACTCGTTCGCTTGAATATTATTAATATATTACTCACTCGCCTATGTGCTATTCCAGACTATAATCTATCTTTGTGCCAAATTTCATCCAGATCCGTTCAGCCGTTCCGACGTGATTGAGTAACAAACATCAATCCATACATCCATCCAAACTTTCACATTTATAATATTAGTTAGATTGTGATAAAATTGTGATTTAATTCAAAACAAATTTATCAGCATATATATGTACCATATTTTAAACATTTGTTTTTTCAAGTACATAATTTTGGCCACATTATCAAAACAGACTTTCTGTGCATATAACCGAAGCCGCTTTAAAAAATAAATGTTGGCAGTGAATAATAGGGTGGTCTTTAAAATGGTCATTTCCGGATATTAATGCTCCCATGAGCTCAAATATTTCTAAATAAATAAAAAAGATGTAGCCGAAATTTCAGGTTCCTATCTCAATTACATATAACTTGTGCCTCAAAGACATCGAATTTTCCCAATTAAATAACATGCGATTTTTGGCACTTTGCGGTTAATTGTTTTTCTACCGCAATTTTGTTTTAAAAAATCTGAAACCTGGCAAATTCATTCCTTATAGTGTTTTAGAATTTTTCGGAATTTTTTTAGAAATTTTTAATGATATAATTTTCGGACCTACAGCTAGACAAAATTGTTGAAAATTTCATGCTCAAATATCTAGGAAATTTTTCAAGTTTCAGATTTTTTAAGACAAAGCTGCGGTAGAAAAAAATTAACCGCAAAGTGTCAAAAATCGTATGTTATTTAAATGGGAAAATCGATGGCTTTGAGGTACAAGTTAGATTTAAGATAGGGACCTGAAATTTCGGCTACATCATTTTTTATTTATTTAGAAACATTTTAGCCCATGAGAGCATATAAATAGTCGGAATTGACCATTTTAAGGACCACCTTAGTGAATAGTCTCGTTAGTTTACAATTTTTCGTGACTTGTACCTACCTACCTCATTGTCTGCACAATCATTGCACCAGCTTGAGACTGTGTGTCTATATTAAATCTAAGCATAGTGTTCATTCTGGGGTCAGGTCAAACGTTAATGAAAGGTCGTCGGGTCAAATTTCTGTTCACTTATTCCCAACGGATATGCCTGTTACTACATTGTACATATGTAACTGCGCGGTTTATAGTTTATTCAACAAAGTTTTGTAACTTTAGTGGTTACACAAAATTGTGTCAAGTTATCATTCACCATAAGAGAAGCTCTGTACAATAGTAAGCTCTGTTAGCTGTACAATTGGAACGGTGACAAGCTGTCCGCTGCTTATCCATTTACTAGCCTTTACCCGCGGCTTCACTCGCATTAATGACGATTTTGAAAGAAAACTTTCCTATTTGACCGTAGCGATGTTATCTAGCAGACGGCCTTTATATAAATAGATAAAAAGATTAAGAATATTCGATATCGGAAGTTACCCCCTGCGGTTCCATGCGTCTTGATCTCCGAACAAAATATCCCCAACAAAATATCCTCGACAAAATATCCCCGGACAAAATATCCCCATGATAAAATATCCCCGAACGAAATGTCCTAACGACAAAATATCTCCAATTAAAAAAGACAAAAAACAAATTTATTGATAGAAACAAATTAAATAAGAACAAGTTAATTATTAACAATGGATATTTATTGAAAAATAAATTCGACCCGATTCGTTTGATATTAAGTCTATTTATAGAAAAAATAACGCTGAATCGACTCCAACACCCCGCACTTTTAGTTTCAAATAATATAAACAGCATCTGAGAGATTTTTGAGTTTTCTTAAAAATTCCAGAAGTAAGAAGACCCCTCTCATTATACAAATTTGCGAAATTTTTGAAAAATAAATTCGATCCAATTCGTTTGATATTAAATCTATTTATAGAAAAAATAACGTTGAATTGAGGGAACGATTTAATTTGGGGAGCTTGTTTTTCAGAAAAATAGTGGAAATTTTAAATAGTTGAGGGAACGATTTAAATAATTGAAGGAACTATTAAAATAATTGAGGGAACGATTTAATTTGGGTGCTTTTTTTCAGGGAAATCGTGGCGATTTTGATTAATTGATGGAACTATTAAAATAAGTGAGGGAACGATTTAAATTGGGGAACTTGTTTTTCAGGGAAATCGTGATAAAATTGTAAAAATAGGGAGGGACCGATCTATTGTTAATACATTTAATACGAGGATATTTTGTCATATAGATATTTTATACAGGTTTATTTTGTCATGGGGGACATTTCACCCGAGGATATTTCGCCCGGGGATAATTTATCATGGGGATATTTTGTCATTAGGATATTTTGTCCGGGAATATTTTGTCAGGGATATTTTGTCGGGGATATTTTGTTCGGGGATCAAGACGCCTGATACCACCCCCTGCATCCTTCATCTTAAATCCTTTCCCCTCGCCCATAAAATGGTTCCCGCTCTCCCGACGCTATTTTTAAAGCTAAAGGGTTCGGGTAAACTCCAAATGAAGGATCGAGAATCACACTATACAGATCTTACAGGCGAATTTTTTGAAATTTTTTTTTGGATACGTGTGAAAGTTTGGGTAATTTTTTAGTGTGATTTTTGGTCCTTCATTTGGCGTTTAGCCAAACCCTTTAGCTTTAAAAATAGCGTCGGGAGAGCAGGATCCGTTTTATAGGTGAGGGGAAAGGATTTGAGATGCAGACTGCAGAGTACATAGGGGGTAACTTCCGCTATCGAATACTCTTAAAGGTTATTAATTAAGTGAAAAATTTCACAGTTTTACTTGTGAAATCGGTTCTCTTTAGTATTCGAGGCACAATGAACATTGTCAGGATGATCTATACGAGTTAAAAAACAAAAGACAAAAACAAAACGGCACAATGCCCACTGAGACGTAATTTACATAGTATTTCATTAATAGACTTGTGAACAATTTTTAGGGAAAATTCGCTAGCAAGTTTTGCCCGCAAGCCTTGGGTTCGACCACAAGAGTCTAGTCGTCAAGTGTAGAAGATTCCTGAACAACCATGATGTACCTTTTGAAACTATAGCTTGTAGACAACATCATTGTATAGCAGTTTAATGACCAGGTATTCACGTTGTAGACGAGTTGGTTAGAGCAATGTTTTCTGTCAGTTACACACGTTAATCCCAAGTTCGAATCCCGACAGCTTATAATGTATTATTATATTTGTTTTGTTTCTTTTTACAACGAAAATACATTGGATACCAATTTATATTATAAAAAAAAAATTTCAAATTTCCACTACCTACTTGATATATTTTTTTATACGGGTGTTCCTTAATGATGTGCGAATATTTAAGAGTGTGATTGTACAGAGAAAATTAATGGTGGTTTTCTTTATGAACTATGGTCCAAAAATGTTCCGTTACGAAAACAAGGGGTGTTAAAATTTGCGAAAAAAAAGCAAATTAATTAATATTTTCAAAACCGTTTGAGATATTTTAGTGATATTTAATATGTACAAACATAATTTTCAGCTTTAGCAGTGGCGTGCGTACGAGCATTGACTTCGATATTTTTAAAGAAAAAAATGGGACGCCAATGGTTTTTTCCCAAATAAAAATTATTTTTGAATTCTATATTCAATTTGAAAGATAAGAGCTCTTTTGAGTTTTCTTCCTTCGATGCGCCGTTTTTGATTAAAAAAATAAAAACCGTTGTATTGTTCGAGAAAATTAATGTAATTATTAGAGAATACAATTTTGCAATAAATTTAGTTGGCTTGGAACATGTCACTTGCATTTTTCATCTGACATTTTCAAATAGGTCTCTTTTAGGAAAAAAACACTGGCGTACCATTTTTTTCATTAAAAATATCAAAGTCAATGCTCGTATGCACGCCACTGCTAAAGCTGATTTAACTGGCACTACGTACTAAATATCACTGAAATATCTCAAGCTGTTTTGTAATTATTAATTAATTTGTTTCTTTCGCAAATTTTAACACCCCGTATTTTCGTAACGGAATATTTTTGAACCATAGTTTATAAAGCAAACTACCATTAATTTTTCATGTCATCCTTAAATATTCGCACATCATTAAGGAATATCTTGATTTTTTCTATTTTTTTTATTATTGTCTCTATATTTACTTAATTAATTGCAATGAGCATAATATGTACTTACCCTATACAATACACAATCGCTCGCTTGCACTGGATCTACTGACATGCGAACGATACTTCGTGGTTGTTCGGGAATCTTCCGTACTTGACGACTGGACTCTTGTTTCGACCGCACTGTAAAGTAATAGATTTTATTTATTTAGTATGCGTAAAAACACAATATAAGCATTTATCGGTGTTATCCAACTCACATAGCCAAGACAACCTTTTTTTGCACAGTTTTTATAAACAAACACGCGAACATAATAAAAATATTATACAGTGTGGTTGTGAGAAACTGTAAAAAGCTGTTCGTAATACCAAAAACTCGGGTCGCAGTGCAGAAACCTGCCGACAACATAGTGCATTTGCTCATACAGACATTGTCGTTTTATTCTGTAAACTTACGTTTGTTTTTGGGAAAAATACAACATATTATAACCCCTTAATACATCCCTTAAAATAATTAATTTTTCTAAATTTCACTATTCGACATGGATTTTATCAATTCAACATCTGCACCAATTTATAATTTACCTACCCTTCTGTAAGTAATTCGCTATTCGCAAACTAGTGTTT
Organism: Mongoloraphidia duomilia; assembly: GCA_039654895.1. Classification (NCBI taxonomy): domain Eukaryota; kingdom Metazoa; phylum Arthropoda; class Insecta; order Raphidioptera; family Raphidiidae; genus Mongoloraphidia; species Mongoloraphidia duomilia. The sequence continues at coordinate 34,792,534 of CM077519.1, forward strand.
TCTTAAAATTTATATAACATTTTAAGGCCATGTCGCGTGTCTGTTTTTCACCGACCGCGTTTTCCTTTTCTTAGGGGGTGAAAAACCGACTCTCACTGGACTTCTTTCTCCCTGTCTATCAGCTGAGTAGCTTCTCCGAAACAACTTAACCGACTAGGTTCAGAAGTCAATAAATCAGGAGTTACGAACAGATTGTAGGAGAAACCTTTCTTATTGCGGGAAAATGAATGCCCGATTGCCAACGAGGTCCCACGGCTTTGTGGTTGACGGCTTGCTAAAATACCTTGCTTATATTATATCTTATTTCTTTTTTATTCTTTTGAGATATGCTGATAAATGCTCCACTTATTTTGTGATGTGAGTTTATTGGTGTGTGTCATTCCTTCAGGATATTGGTGTATCCATGAACTGGAATGGGTTCTCGCTAATGAACTAAGTTGTCGACGCGTCTATAATTTACAATTTTTTTGGAATGGGTTCGTTAGATCACGTTAGCGGGGGAAACCGAATATAAATTCTTTAATCCACCGGGCCTCCGCTTTCCGCGTATGTAATAATGTATTGAATTAGTAATTTGACTACACTAAACACGTCTATCTTCTTCTAACCCTTCCTTGGTATGTGTGTTTTAATATGTGCGTATATCGCCCCTTCAGGATATTGGTGTATCCATGTACTGGAGTGTGTCTGTTAGATCACGTTAGCTAGGGAAACCAAATATAAATTCTTTAATCCACCGGGCCTTCGCTTTCTGCGTATGTAATAATGTATTGGTGTTTTTTACTCGACTGTTAAAATCTCAGGAAGTCTACAGAACCTCCGTGAGATTCCGGTCTCAATCCCTGGGATATCGCCTCAGGGGAAAAAATCGATTTCTCGATCTAAGATCCCCATGGAGCAGACACCTTCAATATTTGACCTATGTCGAGTAATGAATTTGCGTAGCGTCTAATACGCACCTCGCAATTCTTGTTTAATTGTATTTCAAAACACCAACACCTCGCTTATTTACATTGATATAATGAATACACTTCCTGTAAAGAAAACACAAAACTCACTACAAATAACAAACTCTGGACGCAAATAAATATTGTTTTGATTCCTTTATTAACAAAATATTCCTTCTATTATTTTTATTCAACAGGATTTTATCATCAATATTTGAAAAGTCACTTATTTATAGATTTGTATTATTAATTTAATATAATACAAGCATTCTCAAACCTTTTTTACTCCTTTCTCAATAATTTATTTATTTAAAATACTATTATTCAGTTAGTCGTGATAGCATTAATTATTTAAATCAAAATTATTTTTCAGTCAGTAAATAATTTAATTGTTCACTTCAAAATTCTTTCAGTCAGTTATAATTATAAATTTAATTTATTTCAAAATTTTGTGAGTCAATCATTTCGGATCAATTCGTTTATTCAGAAATATTTCAATCAGTCGTTAATTAATTTAATTATTCTCCGAGCTCGCTTTCACGATGCTTCTTCAACGAAATTTGGACCAGTACCTAATGACCATTCTATGATCCAGCCCCTACTTATATAGTTTCAAGTTGCTATATGTACTTTGTAACCGCCTCTGTGACTTTAAAAATATTCTTAACCCAAGTTAAGTCACAAGTATGCGTGGCCTTTTAATTATTGCAAACGGCTTACGTCATACGTCGTCTCTAACATCGCCGCACTTCTCAGCTAGCCTGATAATTTACTACTATTTTCGAAACCATGGTTTGAAATATTTCTGTTAATTGTTTTATTAATTATTTCTGACCATGACAGTTGTCATTTGACTGAGGAAATATCTTATTTTTATTAATTATCAGTTTTATCAGGAACTTCGCAATATTTTAAGGTATGCCAAAACCTGTCTTTTTACAGATGCCCTCTCTTGAAAAAGCTTTTATTTATACCCTTTCTTTTTCATTTTTTTTTAAACAAATACAATAAAATCTACCATTCAAAATAAAACTTGGCTGACCAATATTGCGATTTCCTTTTATATCTATATCAATACAATAGTATCGTCACAACATCTTAACCTACTTAACATCACTTAACCATAACTTCACTACAACACTTCCTTTGTGCAGAGACGACCTATTCACGGATTATTTGAGTCATATACATTCCTTCGTGTAGTCATCGTAATAAAAAATATAGTAATGAAATAACGACAATACGGTACCTAATTTAAATAAAGGCCATTGAACCGGCGTATCGACAATAGGGAAACATTGTTTAAATTTGTAAATAAAATAGGACAAGGTCATCAGCCGAATAAAATCAGATGTTGGCTTAGTAA